>JASCZI010120926.1:435-33143 GCA_036250425.1 Stylosanthes scabra | reverse complement strand
AAACCTAATCTAACTTGACAGAAACGTGATCAACAGAGGAGAAGAGAAACTTGAATCTAAAGTAATGGAGAATGAGAGAGAAGTGTGTCTGCTGCTGAATGAATATGCCTCTGCTAACCTAACTAACCTATTTATACTAATCACTAACCCTAGAATTACATTCACTGATCGAACATGTTACAGAATTGGGCTTTGGGCTGAGCTGAGGGGAGATCACGTTGGATCCACGCTGAGGCATGGTCCAGGCGCGGCCTTGAGGTGGTGGGCCGCATTGGGCTCACGCTGGAACGTGGCCTTGACGCGATCAAGGGCTGCTCACCACGTTGGGCTCATGTTATGACTTGGTGGTGACGCGGTCCTAGGCTGCTCACCACGTTGGGCTCACGTTGTGACTTGGTGGTGACGCGGTCAGGGGTGCTTGGCTCATGCTGGATCCAAGTTGGGCTCAAGTCATGACTTGGTCTTGACGCGATCAGGGGTGCTTGGCTAATGCTGGATCCAAGTTGGGCTCAAGTTGTGACTTGATGATGATGCGGTCCTAGCCTTCCTTCACGCCAGGAGCACGCTGCTACTTGGTCTTGACATGGATTGGGCCTTGTGGGTGTTTGGGTATCGATACCCATCCTCAAAATTTCCCTAATCCTTCACTTTTTCTTCTTCTTCAAGTTATGCTTTGCTCCTAATTTCTTTTCTTTGTCAATTCCTGTAAAATATAACAAAACACTCAAGATAGTAAATGATTATAATTTGAATATATTTACTTGAGTATTAAGCTAAATTATCGTTAAAAACACAAGAAATTAGGGCCTAAAATCATTAATGATGTACACGCATCATAGCCTTCTTGCATGCAAAAGAACACCTTCACGTATATTTCTGTGTTGTATTCTGTAGGAAAAAAAGTCTCTCATAGTGACATTAGACTCAGTACTTTCATTTTCAGATTCACGACGCTTGTTGAGCGGAATATTTTCCATCCAACCATCTTCTCCATAAGGAAAGAGCAGAGGATATTGCAATCCTAAGTATGATGGATTTAGCTCAGAAATTCTCTGGAGGTTGCCCGTTCTTGTTTGAATTATTATATCCCTTTCTTTGGTGGAAGCATCAAAATCACCAACAATCAAGCCAACAACTTCATCAACAGAAGGGAGATTATAACGTCTGCCATCTTTTCCCCTTTTACCTATCAACCGTAGCCCAACATTTGAATTTGGAAAATTCTGTAAAACATCCCGCATAATTCGGAAGGTCTTAGCAAGAACGTTGTGTGTGTCAAGCATCTCAATTAGAAATGATATTAGCTCTGTGTCCCAATTGCTTTCCTTGTTAGAAGAAATGAAAAATTACAACGAATAAGGTAAGTTGTAAGCAAACAAAAATAGATGCTGAAAACATTTTGATGAAAACTTAAACGAAAGATTTTGGCATTAACTAAGAACTCCTTTGCGGTTTTCAACTTCATTTTGTGTATTATATATATATAGTTGGGCGAACTTTGCAGAACTCCCTTGCTCTGGTAGCAAGCTCCCCATGAGATGATAATTTTGTCCATGAAGTATAAAGGTTGGGGAGCCTCGGCTTTTGGTTTTTTGACTATCTATTTTGCCACCAAAGGAAGTGAATGCAAACATACTTTTGTAGGATCGAATGTGTTTTTGGAAATGCCTTGCCTTTGTGTCGTTTCCAAAAATGAGATTGGTTAATGTTGATGGAGCTTCCTTTAGTAAGGGTAACTGAACTTGACCGCGTCGACAACACAATGAAAACTTAGGCACTCTTGCATTGAAATGTTTTTCGATGCGTTCTTCATACCAAAATTTAGCTCCGCAATGCTGACAGTTGAATGTTGGGTCTCCAAAGTCAAGGTAACCTGACATAGAGTTTTTAATATATGAGTCAAAGAATATTTTTAATTTAGGATGAAATCACAACATTGAAAATACAAACCTTGGTTGAATGATTCTGGTGTGTTTTGAGGTTCAGAAGCATTGTTCGTGTCTGTGAATTTAAGCCAAATATCAAATGAAGTGAAGAAATCAAGACATTTGAGGTAAAAATAAAAATGGTTAAAGAATAAGTCATGTACTATGTCAGTGGGTTTAAATGGTTAAAATTATCTAGTATTGGAGGGAGAATATGTTATAGTAAAATGCACCTAAAAAAAAAATTAATTTACCTTGTAAAGGAGATATGGAATTCACTTGTCCTTCCAGAGCTTCTGAGATGTTGGAATCGGTTGTCCTCGGTTCTGTTTGGTCATTTATTATAGCTGATACAATTTACGTATTATTTTCAAGTACGATGGATAGCTAGCTACAGTGATTTATATTAGTACTTTTAACTGAAACTAATTTTCGATAACATGTATGGTTTAACATCGAGGTTATTAAAGGAAAATGTTTGGACAAATATAGCAACAAACTTAATTAATTGGCAGCGCCAATTGCCATGTTACAGTAACAGGATAGTTCTGAATTTGATTATTCCTATTATTCCTAAAAATTTAATGATTTTTTAATAAAAGCAATAGAAGTTTGATTTTATTATTTTAGTGAAAACATTGAAGATGTATATTTATACAAAGGTTTGAAAGTTACAGAAGATAGATACTGGACTCACTTGAGAGACCCTCCACACGCGAGCATGAGTCAACATAGCTTTGAGCATTGAGCGTGGTTATCAAAGAGCTGGACTGTGAATATATATTCACATCTTGACATTCATGATTATCTGCAAGTATGAATATTTGAATGTTACGGTTGCAATTTGAACACCAATTCAATTGAAGTTAATTTATTTAATCGTTAATTTAAGACAAATACATAGGTTGAGCTGTCAATGTTTGCTTGCAACGCAGCAATCTCAGAAAGTGAAATCCAACAATTTACCATGCATTTCATGTTAAAATGTTCTTAGAGAATGAGCTTACTTGTCTGCTCTGCTTGCCGTGGACATGTCGAATCGTTGTTGGTACTACTCTCGGCAGCCGTTGAAGACGATGGTTCGAGGGAATTAAGAAAGACGGTGGAAGGAATATTTTCTGTGGAAAAAAAAATTAATTTGTCAAATAGATGGTGCAAAAAAATTTAGACTTTGCTTACTTCAATTGTGGATAGCATAAAGCGTAGTATCCTGGATTAAATTCAACACACATAAATAACATGACCTTTTCCTCTAATTTTGCTTGCTGATATTCCCTTGCTAATGCATATAGTTCACCTTTTTCTTCTTGATTCAACTGCAGATTCTGCTAGATATAATAAGTAGCTGTTAAACATGTAAGTAACCCGAGATAGAAAACGTAGGTGTTGAGATTGAATGCCACCTTAAGGGTGGATGAAAATTATCACCTTTGTTTATCAGTTGCACGCCATGACTTGACGGTGGAGCACTGTTGACATTTCCATGTGCTGAATAAATGACATGATGACATTCTGTTTCCTCCCTTGGTAGGCAGTTATGATTATTTGGAAACGTTGGAATTCTTGCTCCTCCATGTACTGGCTGTAGTCGGTTTGGAATTATATTATCTGTTACAAAAAGCAACAACATCATAAATGTTGGGAAGAACAATGCACAACTGAGTTTTGGTGGTAAATATGGAGGTCATATCGCAGAGATTGCAGTTAACATTTGAAGGACTCATTTAAATTAGAAAGAGGTGTAAGATATCTTGAAATATTGTTAAAAAAATCTGATAAAGCAACAAACCGATTGGAATGGAAGCGAAGGCACGTCTCTTGCTGGGATAACGATGCTCTTCATCCTCAATTGTCGATGGTGGAGTTTGAGTTGACGTTGCACCACCTCCATCTTCTAAATTTGAATCTGAAAATTTGAACCCGTATATAGAGTAATTATTTTGAAAGCGAGAATTTTAACCATCATCCTAAAAATTAACCATTGCAAGATAGAAAAAAACAAAAATTTGAGTATAACCTGAATGAGCAAGAAACATTGTTTCGCGTCTTTTTTCAGATAATATTTTATATCTGTGCTCACGGGCCTGCTTGTTGCTGAAAAATTCCATGGAATTTTATTTTACAATTTGGAGCGTTCATATCTTTCCAGAGCTAATACATTTAACGCATATGCTAGATAGAATACAATAAAAAGTGAAACACAGTTGGTTTTAGATATAATAAAAATGCAGAACACAGTTTACTATTAGGTTGTTTTCGCTATATCCGTGTTGGGAATATATTTTCATGATCAGGTTGGTCTAAAGTAATTTTAAAACTGAACTAAGTTATCGGTTACTTTAATAGGGTGAATATAATAACAACACGACTGTAAAATGCGATGAAGTTTAGTTTTGTACACAGTTGCACAGTTGCTTTCTCAAGTATATGGCATCATGACGGTTGTTCAAAATCCAATAGAAAATCTATGTGCAGCAAATAGATTTTAATTAAAATTTTTATTAAAATAAATTAAGTTTATGTTGTGCATCCCCTTTGAATCTACCACAAATAAATGGATTAAAAGAGTGACGTAACATTTGTGGGTTTCTTTACTGACACACTTTAGTGCTTTCTTACATGCATACATGTAGAATGAATATAATTAGAATGAGACCTGATATGCTGGTAGTTAGCACTATTTCGTGAATTAAAAGAACCAAACAGTAATTGCTGTTAACTTTAGTAAATCTGGTTATGCAAGATATATTCCACACAATTGATATCGCATAGCCTAACCAAAATACACCACAATGTATGGATCTGTTACATTAATTAAAAATTAAACTGGAAACAATCCAAAACTGAATTCGTTAACATATTTCAGCTCAATTTCCTGATTCCAAGCAAGGCAAGCAATATGAACTCTTGCATACTGGAGGGATTGTTTAAACTTTGATACAACAATAGCTTCTTTCCCAGGCAATCCATCTTGATCGTCCTCTGTGACTGAAATGAGATCTCCACCAATGAAACACCTTGGTATATCATGCACCCGGAGACATTTCAGCTTCAAATCCACCCTCCATGATAGTTTGGCATGGTTGTTCTTTCTTAAACTTAGAATGGATGCAACAAAGTTGTTAGAAGTTGCTAGTAGATACAAAAGTGCAATCCTATCTTCATATAAAATTAAAGAGTCACAGGTAGAGTGATAATTTGGAGGAAGGTTAAGTTTATCAAATGTTCTTGTGGCGGTGCAGAAGGATATGATTGAATCTGCCGAATCATCTACCTCATTGGAATAATTGATCCAATATATTATTCCATTCAAAATGACGCTGTGCAAAGAAAGCCTGAAAATATTCCCAATTATACCTCTGGTTGTAGACCATTTATGATCGTCACTGCTATAAATCTGATACATAAGGAATTGATCATGCATGCTTTTCCTAAACGTAAACACAATTGAATACTGAACTGTACCGGGGACATGGGCATATGATATTGTAGGCAAGAGCACTAGAAAACCATCATTGGGAGGGCCGGGAATGAACCTTTTTGCTTTCGTGAAGATGTTCCACACTAATAGTTCAAATGTGCCATCCGCCCGAGAGTACATGAAGTAGATACTACCATGTTGGATGCCCACTATGGTGATGTCAACACAGTTTTTGAGGAAAGCAAGAGATGGAAAATACAATTGATTTCCTGTGCTCGGACAAATCCTGAGTATTGTCTCAGTGCAAGCGATCCTTTGAGGTAACCAAGCATGCAATAGACAGGACGGCTGCATGGCAAAACATCTCTGGCTGTGTTCAAGAAGAAAGGCCTCACCTTGAAGTATGTCTTTCCACTCCCGAGATAAGCAGCGACATCTTGCTACCAAGCAGGCATCACTTCGGAGGAACACCTCGGTGATCAACTCGTTTGGGAGCACCCTCTCTCCCCTGCTATTGCAAGATTTTGGAGACGTCATTTTGTATGAGTTTCCTTTCCGAAAAAGCTAACCTCTATATGATAGTATATCTTCATTTAAATAAAGAAATAACTTCCCGCAATGAATGATTAGGTTTGTAGATACACCCTTATTCAATTCAGAACTATGCAGCTCTTTCAATTTCTAATTGAAGTTAGAGACGAAAAGAAAGATTTAATCCAAGATGTAAATTGTGGCAATAAGATCTTGTGGGGCTCGATGATGTCAGATGTATTTGATGATGTATGTTTTGATAACATTTACTTATTTGCATTTATGTACTATTCATCCCGTCTAGTTTGTTCATGGTAATAGTTTAACTTTAAACTGGGTCTAACATTTTATCCAATATTGTCAGCAATGACTTCCATTGCAGGAGGTATCACCGTATCAGTTAATTGCCTAATCGAAATATTTATTCTTGTTCCTTGACAGTTACCATAAGTTGAACATTGCAAAATTAAGATATGTGTTCACTTGACATTTGATTATATTCTTACTTTAAATGTAGTCAATTTAATGAAGCAGGATATTTGCATGGCGACATAGCTCTATCAGTAAATGCAAACACCACTCTTATATCGTATGTTGAATTGGACAGAAAGACAATGCCAAAAAAGATATGTATGTTCATCTTGACATTGGCTTCCATGTTATTCCCAGGTGAAGCTAAATATTTGGCATTATAAATAATCCCCACGCCTTTCCCATCAGCATTTACGTGTTTTGATGAATAGATATTAATAGAAGAAAATATTAGTTAATGTTTCAGGTAATGGTTTTAGTATTAATTTAATTAGAAGATTAATAAGTAGCTTGAAGTTATCACATGTGTATCATGATTGTGGCTAAGACATAAAAAGCAAAAGAAATCCTAATTGATATTGAAATATTGGACCATACATTATACATTATATTAGTTAAAGATCGATAGGCAGCAATGTCTAATATATGAGATAAAGACCAAAATATACTTTAGCACGCTAAGTATAGCACCATAAGATATATCAAATAAAACCAATACATACTAAACTTACTACATTAGTCTAGCACACACAAAACACACCCTAAGCACAGCCTGAACTTAATTTTAGAAACATGAGTTGCAAATAATAATAGGTAATCCTTAAACTGGATAAAATCCTTCACAGTAAGTGTGAATTGATCTAAGCTTGACTCCACCGTCGTAGTTTACACATAGCAAGGTCTTTCTCTTACCTGTTGCAGTGACATACCTTCTTAGGTGAAAATGAGTCCACTCCATCCCCTGCACGTCGTCAATTTCGACATGACTTTCAAGTACCTGAATGACATCACCATCAAGAATTGTTGCAGGGATGAAGGCATGGCCAGTTCCACTAATATCATACAGTTTAGTCCAATTAATTTGTTTCGCAACAAAATCAAGCTACCATATGGTGGTTTTGTACCCTTCGGAGTTGTGCGTATTTGCTGCGACACACAGGTGTCCATCATTGATCAGAAGCATGTGACAGGTGGCATGGATTTCTTCAGGTAGAATTATCTGTTGAAACATCCTTGTTAGTGAAGAGAATGAGACAATGTATGGTGGGGTGACATTTTCCTCACCATGAGACCAAGTAACCCAGAAACAGACGCCATCCAAAGTTACATAAGCAGGATCTAGATTGCGAACATAAGGAGGACATTGTTCTCTTTGACTCTAGACCCTTAATGCACTGTCATAAGTCGTAAAGAGATAGCTTGTTTCCTCACCCACCAGGAGAAACATAGATACAATTGTGTATCTCACAGTTCCTGGAAGGAAGAGAAATAAAAAAAGAAATGGGGTCTCTTTGGAATGGTCTTGAATCGGATCTTCAAACCAATGGTGCCGCTGAGTCATGGGGTTCCAAACCACCAAGTTAATAACTTTACCGGTCTTGGAAAGCCTAAAGCAAAAGGCACCCTTGTTTATTCCCACAATATCAAACCAACCTCAGCTACCCAACTCAAATGGTAAGACTGCTGGAAATCTTTGTCCTGAGCTGGGGCTAAACTTGATCACCCAGTCATGAGTTCTCCTGGAGTTGTCTAAGTACCCGAAGTGACCATAAATTGAGCATCGTTGGGTCTGCCAAAGAGCACCCATCTGTTCAACAAATTCGTAGGAACCCAACGTGTCCTTCCAAAAGTGGCAAGTTGCTTGAACTCTAATCAGCGTCTTAGCATCACAAAGAAGGAATATCTGAGTCAAAAGTTCAGTTGGGAGTTCTGGGACGTAAAATCGCAGGGGAGGAACGTCACTCATTTTGAGAGACACAAACAGATGAAAATTTTGATGATATGAATTTGTGTCTTTACACTCTCACAACAGAGCTAATTGGGTGCTTCGCAAACCCTGCAGAAAAACTTGGTGTATTTAAAGTGCAAGGAAACAATTCTACTCCAATACATAACAAAAAAAATAATAAAATATGATTAAACATTCAATTTGTTTCATTTGTTAAATGGATAATTATTTAATTTATGAACCACGACATGTAATTAGGAACACTAATTTGTTACAACAACTTACTAATGTTGATGACGACTACTAACTCTATATAATATAGAATTATTTATTTAATTAGAGCAATAAATGTCCTAATGTATTTAACTACGAAGATTTCTATATGCTATAGGGTTTCCTGATTATATGATGATGATAAGGATACTGATTAGCCTAATCATACTGAACATCGTTGGTTGTTTAATTATTGGATAGAGGTTCCCTTAATTATTTATACATGCAGATGATAAAAGGAATCATTTCCACACAACTATAAGACATTTTTAAAAATTAAAATTATCTTTAGAAACAACCTATTTTTGAAATCATAAAATATATAGCTAATATATCAGTTCACATCACGTGCGACCTAAAGTAATAAAAATATTTCAAATGTGTCATTATAAATCATTGCCAACTGATTTTTTCGGTATGTACATACTTAAAGTGTCTGTATTTAGGAATTGAGATACATAAGTTTTTTGGTTTCAGTTAATCACAATTAAAAAAAAATCAAAACTTATATCACAATTAATACGAACTCTTTCCTTAATGATACCCACAAAAATTTAATTATGAATTGCATAACCTTATTGTTAAAGTCTAAGGTTTTATTGATATTTAATAAAATGTGGACTGGATAAAATTTGGATGCATTTCTTTCTGTTGATTCAATCCCAGAAGATGGAATATAGATGTAAACAATATTTATATCATTAATTATCACAAAAAGGAAAGAATATTAAACCTTTAAAAAATTGAGATTGTATCAAACTACTAATGAAGTATACCTAGCAAGTATACTATTAGGCTGCAACCAATGCTGTAAAAAGAAATCTAATTACCCCTAGGCTCATCATTGCAATTATCCATATCAATAAACCAAAAGCTAATAAGGAGTTCGTGCCAATCCTTTAGGTTCGCTTTATGACATGATTCAGTATAAAAGATTTTTTTCTTAAGGTTAACAAGTAGTTCCTACTCGTCCTTTAGATTTGCTTTATGACATGCTCACATGCAAAAGTTATGTCAAGCCTAGCACTTCAGCTCATTGATAACTTTTGGTGAAATAAAAAAATTAATAAATCACCAATAAGTTATGTCGATTATTGACTAACATGAAAAAAGTTGCTAAGGTATAATGAAAAGGATTCTTCTAAGCTCAGAAGATGGAAATAATTTGAGATGAAATAAATTTTTTGGAGATAACAATAACTTCATTTGACTGCAAATTGAATATTTTTAGTAAGTTCTTATTTTCATTAGAAAAATTATAATAAACCATATTAATTTTAAAAAATATATGATATTGAATTATTGAGGAAAATAATGTTGTATCAATTAACATATATCATGATTCGATAGTTAATTAAATTTAATATGAAAAATTAAGTTAATTAATTCCTATGAATTCATCCCTATACCTCTTTTTTTTTACATTTTTCGATTTTTTATGTTGTTTTGGGATATGCATTTACTGTTTGATTTCAATGCATATTAAACAAAATATTTAACTATATTTATTTATGATGCCAATAATTGATTATACAATTTTTAACATAGCATGATATTGCTGTAAATTTAATTTCATTTTTATATGTTTAATCAAAATTAAACTAATAATTAAAAGAATCATGAAGTCAAAAAAATTCAAACCTCTCACTCAAACATCAAAATGTTAAGGGTCTAAATAAATGTAAAACAAAGTGCACACCGCGCAACATTCAAATTAAAAATTATTCAGAATGATTTGTATCAGTTTTTTTAAAGTTATTCTTTAACCATCCATGCAGTATCAGTGTATTTAGAGAATTCAGATAGTTTTTTTTTATTTTTTTTAAATTAAACAGTTCTTTCATAGTTAATGTAAACTTTTTGTCTAATTTGAATCTCCAAAAAAATTAACAATAGGAAAAACTTAAATATCACAAAAATTACTCATTTATAGTGGTTAGCATTTACAACACACTAAGACGAAAGAAATATATTTTATTTAAATTTTTTTGTCAACTGAAGACGGATTCCTGTACGTTAATTAATCTTTGTAAATATATTAATCTTTATAAATTAACAGTTTATGCCTCCACTTGGCATCTAATTTATATATTGAATAACAATTTGGATACAATTCAGATTATAATTGTTTGGAAACAGCAAAATGACTATTTCTGTAACATACGAATAAATCGCAAATAAGGTTTAAGCTAATCCTGCAATTAAAAAGTCCAGAAACACATACGATTAAATAATTAAATAGTTTAGGTACATTGGTGTGAAAACATTAACCAAATGCAAAAGCGATAACATACATCTTCTTCGCTGATAGACCCATAAGTGTTCCCAACATTACATTAGAACTCTGGAAACGAACAGATAAAGACACATTTGATTATAAGATAATTATAAGCATATTTCTAAACAAACTTGATAACATTGAACTTTGAGTTACACTGGGAACATGCTTTGATAATAGGGGTGCAGTGATCTCGGGTCAACATCCCCGTTATAGTCAAATTGCTTAACGTCTGAGGTGATTTCGTTGGCTGGATTGTAGCGGCGAATGTAAAAGTGACTTTCTTCCTCATCTTCTTCACCCCCAACACTTGTGTGTCGTTCCATAACTTGAATCTATTCTTTCTCCACAAACATTGTTGGTACATAAGTAGCCCATGTGCCACTAATGTCAGAAACCTTGCACCAGTTAATACCTGCGTTGGTATGATCAATTCGCCAGACACATACCTTATATGAGCCCAAGTTGTGATCCATGGAAGCTAAGTATAGATCATCATTTTGGGTTAGAAGATTGTAGCAATGAGAAATTGCTTCTCGATGAATAAATATCTGCCAAAAGTTTAGGCTCACAATGTTAAAAGAAACAATATATGGAGCCTGAGCTTGATCAATGCGAAATGTATGTGACATCCAGTACACGTTTCCATTAAACGAAACATATGATGGATCCAATATTCGAACATATTCTGGACAGGTTATCCTCACATTCTAGTGTCTTCTGAAACTTGTGTAAATTGCTATGGTGTGTGTAGGATTAACAATACTTTTCTGGAACACACTGAGAATTGCATAGTGAACCAAATTTGGATAGTATAGAAACGCATAAGTCGAGGGAAACCATCGCTACAAATCTACAGGGTCATCTATGGGACGGCGCGTTCGCATGGTTGGATTCCATGTGACCAAGAAATCCCCCCCCTCCAGCTGAGAGGATGAAAACTTTAAGCAAAAAACTCCTTTATCCACCCCAATAACTTGAAACCACCCTTCAAAGGACATGCCAACAGGGACCCTCATTGTACTGGCTTCTCCGGTCTTAGCATCCACCTTGATGGTCCAATCCAATGAGGTACTTGAAGCAATTGAGTTACCGAAATGACAAAACAGCATACACCCACGACCTTCCCATCTCTTGGATATCTGCTTTATAAAATCAGGGGCGGTGAGCTTATCTCTCAGTCGCGGCAGGTTCGCCTACAGGTCATAATGGTGCTAGCATCACAGAGGCAGAAATTTTCACGCATCACCTCCTCCGGTAGCGCCGGAAGTTGAAAAACCCTTGGTGGTCTGTCTCTCATTGTGTTTACTAATTGATTAGAAATAAGAGGAGCAAAGGTTGGTGTGTAAGGCGTTATAGGAAGCTATGTATGTACCTTTTGACGAAGAAGTCGTCTTTATAATATAAGAAGACATGAGCATCAAAAAGAAAATGACCTAATTGCCGCCTAGTAAAGGACTCCAAAGAAAATATTGATGGCTAACAGTGTGAGTGGGACATTTTTCCCTACTATGGTTTCTACCCTAAATTAAAAAATATGTTATGATAAATATGAAATATGGAAAACATATTTAATATTTTCAACATAATAAATTTGTCGATCAAATAATTAAAATATGAAAACAAATAAATATTAATTTAATGAGAATATAATTATGTAGAAATTAATTATGGTGCCATTATAATTGTAGTGCAATTATGTACCAAAAAAAAATAATTGTAGTGCAATTTGAAATAACCTGGACACTTAGATAGAATAAATATCAACATAACAAAATTAAAGTTTTCTACAAATTAGCTTTGGTATCATTATAACTACATTAGAGTTTGAATTAAATTACATCCAGTTAGAAATGAGCTAGACCACAGTAACATGATCAGCACAACTTTGTTAACCTAGCAGATTAAATTACTTGCCTCCTAAATCAGTTACCATCCCTCCAAAAGACTTGAAAAGACTAATATGCTCTATGGGAAATATGAACTCTTTCACTCTCTGTTCAAAATCAGAAGCAAATTGATTTAGTATATCCCTTTTTTTCATTTTGAATTTGATGGTTAGAGAGTCAATATCAACATGCAATGATACTAATCATAGTGTTTATGAAGATATTGTGGTGTAATGTGTGATTGAAGGGACAACCGTATCATGATAATATCTATTTTAAGAAGTTTTTTATGTTTGAGATATATCATTCTAGAGGTATATCTAGTCTACTGATATTGTTTCAGTTTCAATGAGTTGATAGAAAAAAGATTAATTAGTATCATCTATTTTTTTTAGCTATTGTATATAAATATATTTTGGTTAAAAATGAAGCAAACGAATCTAACCGAGAGCTGGAGTGTGAAATTAATTATAAGCTTTAAATCTTAATAGAAAAAATTATCCTATAAAAAGTAAAGAAATAATTAGTCAAGGGTTAAATATTTGTTATAATTAATTTAAACTATAAAAAATATTAAAAAAGTTGAATATCAAAAATAATATTAACAATTAATACATGCATACCATAAACTCATTGATTCATTGAATTTTAACTTTGTGAATATGCTATTTTTTAATGATTTATTGACATATAAATAATTTAATGAATAATATTAGATTTGCTTTGTGATATGGTCAAATGTAAAAGATATGTTTTCAACTTTTCACTCCACATCACTGGTAACTTTTAATGAAATAATAATATAAAAAAATCCTTTTAAATTAAATGAATTATAACCTAACATGAAAAAGTTTGCTACAGTATAGAAAAAAGAATCTTTTGACCGAAATAAATGGAGATCGTTTTAAATTAAAAAAGGGTTTTCTGATAACAATTACTTTGATTGATGATTTTGATTATGATTCATATTCAAAATTAGCTATACACAGGTTTGAACAACAATGTTAACCATTGAAAATATTATTTTTTGAAATTCAAAGAAATTAAGTAAATTAATCTATATGAATATCTCACCCCATTTTATATTGTTTGCTTATTTTAAATACCAATAATTGATTAAACAATTTATAATATAGTAGAGTGTTGTTGTAAATTGATTTTGATTTTCCATATGTTTAATCAAATATACACTAATAAGTAAAAGAACAATGAAGTATAATAGACATAACATTCTGATTATTGTTTGGTTTACTACAACAATAAATTCCTATGAATATCTCACCCCATCTTAAATTTTTTGCTTATTTTCAATACCAATAATTGATTAAACGATTTTTAATATAGTAGAGCATTGATGTAAATTGATTTTAATTTTCCATATGTTTAATCAAATACACACTTATAAGTAAAAGAATAATGAAATATAACAAATCTAACGTTCTAATTTTTGTTTGGTTTGCTGCAACCTTTAGTTTATTGACATTCATAATACTAATGATGAGCCAAGGGGTAATTAGATTTATTTTGGCAACATTGGTTGCAGTCTAATAGTACACTTGCTAGATATACTTCATTAGTAGTTTGATTTTTATAATTTCATATAAAAGATCAAATGAATAAAATTCTAAATAGTACTCACTTCATCTTATATTATCTACCAAAGGCTAATAAGCAGTTCATGTCCATCCATTAGCCTTGCTTTATGACATGTTTCAGTGTAAAGGGAATTTTTCTCAAGGCTAATAAGCAGTTCCTAGTCATCATATAGATTTGCTTAATGACATGTTCAGATGCAAAAGATATGGCAAGCTTTACACTTCGCATCATTGATAACTTTTGGTGAAATAAAAAAAAAATAACCAATAAATTATGATGACTATAGCCTAACATGAAAAAGTTATAATCAAAAGGATTCATTTAAGCTTAGTAGATGGAAATAATTTGAGATCAAAGAAATTTTTTGAAAATAAAAATAATTTTGACTGCAAATTAAATATTTGTCATATTCAAGATTACCGATAGTTAATTAATTTTAATATGAAATATTAAGTGAATTAATTCCTATATATTTCGACCTATACATTATATTGTTTTTCTATTTTGACTTTCGTTGTTCTTTTAAGATATTTATTTACTTTTTGAGTTCAATGCATATTTAATAAAATATTTAATTATATTTATTTACAATGCAATTAATTAGTCAGGCAATTTTTAATAACTTTGATTGTTGCTGTGAACTAAATTTCATTTTCTATATGTTCAATAAGAATTAAACTAATTATCAAAAGAATCAAGAAGCCAAATAGATTCAAACGTCTAATTCTTGCTAAGTTTACAAAAACCTTTGATTGATTGATATGTTTAGTTGTTACGATGAGCCAATGGGTAATTAGATTTCGTTTGACAACATTGGCTGCAGCCAAATATTGAATCTGCTACACAGGACATAGGAAAGAGTTGATATAGTATAATCAAAAGAATTCTTTTAAGCGTAATAGATGGAAATAATTTGAAATCAAAGAAATTCTTTAAAAATAAGAATTACTTCGTTATTAATATGTTTTTTGTTATTCTCACATAAAATATTAGGTGAATTCATCCCTAAATATTACTCATTGCATTTTATATGATTTGGCATTTTTTTAATTTTTCACTGTTTGAATTTAATAATTTTTTTCGGATTTCAGAATATACCTAATAAAATTTTAATTTACATTTCTGTTACGATATCAATACTTGATAAAACAATTTATACTACATCGGCGAATTATTACAAGTTAACTAATTTTTTTTTCATATCTTTAAGGAAAACTTAAACGAATAAGTTTAATTAGAATGAAGTCTATTAAATCCAAACTTGTCATTCTGGTTAAGTTTATTGCTACATTTAATTTATTGATACATATAATTGTAGCAATTTACACATTGGTTACAGCATATTAGCATATTACTTGCATTAGATTATTATTATTACTAAATTTTTCTAATTTTCCTAATTCCGCAACTGGTTACACTGTTAAGTTACATGAATAAGTTCATTCATTAACATGAACTTGGAAACTTAAGAACACCGACAACTGTTGGCTCGTATTTGGGACAAATAACTCCGAAAATTTATATTTATTTTATACTAATGTATAATCCTAATCTTCATTGAGGCATAAAAAAAGGTTCCTTTAAATGGAGATAGCAAGTTGATTCATTCCCTTTAAATTTTCTACATCCTAATAAGAACTATCCACCCATTTAAATATAGCGAGACCTGACCGATTGCATTCTAATATGCACGATAAAATTATTACTATCTTGTATGAGAAAGCCAATTTAAGTTTGAAAACCAGGGTAAGCCATTGAAACCTTAACTACGCTACGAAGGTCACCACTCCCTTCTTTACTCTACTCTCGTTTGACTTTTAGGGTTAGGGTGGGCCCTTATCCCGGTTGAGTACTTATCTCTTCTCTTAAAGCTCTTTCTGGGCATTTGAACTTTCTTTTTTATTCTATCATGATCTTCTATGAAAGCAATCAAAATCTCAAAGCTCTTTCTATCAAAATTAAGAGATTATGTAAATAATCACTGTCGATTAAATGCCATTAAACACACCACTGTCATTAATTATCCTGTAATTGCCACAGCATAAGTGTAAATATTGTCTTACACAATTAAAGTAATAAAATTAACTGGGTAGCCATAACATAATCCTTCGTGATAGCATTTAAACCAGTGTTAAGATATAACAAAACAACAAAAGTGATTGACTGATAACACCCTGAAGTGGAGTAAGGAAAATGTTAGAAGTTGGTATCACAATAGCACATACGCACTTTAACACTAATAAGATGAGATAAGCTGACCACTAAGATCATCAGTTCGCAAGCTAGAAGTTAAATACTAACAAAAGCAAAACGATATACCTAACCAACTGAGACTGACATAAACGCTATAGCTACATTAGTACGTAAATAAGGTAGGATTATAAACAAATCCATTCATTATGGACCGATAAAACCTTCAACTGGAGCAAGGCTTTGAACGCACAGAGTTAGGGACATGACATGAAACGGAAAGGGACCAACCTCCAACTGCATCAACCTTCGGCTTTGAGATTGTGGATGGAACCTGCAAATGCTTATCATAGTGCCTGTCGGAGCGGAGGCATGAAGCCTAGTTTGGCTAGTATCCTGAACTGTGACAATCTCATCATCAACAAAGCACTCGGGATATTCAGGTGAACCAATCCCGTTGTGTTCTGCCCATAACTGCCATGAGTAAGTTCCATCAACAATCTCAATTTTCCATATAAGCCACCTGTAGGAGTTCTCCGAACGGTGCACAGCTGCAAAATACAAACCATCAGATTTATGCAACAATCTTGTCATGTTTGACCTTGCCATTGCAGGGATTAGAATAGGTGTAAATTGCCTCCTTTCCAGGGAATATTTGACAATGCATTGAGGTCTGGTAACCCCACGGCTGTTCCAACTTATTCAGAACATATTTTCATTATACACAACGTACTTGGGATCAAGCACTTGCACATACATCGGGCACACCACGCTTGTATTCCAGCCTCCTGTCACGCTAGAATAGATAGTCATTAAGCAGTGTTCATCTACTATAGATTTTATATATATATATATATATATATATATATATAGCCAGACATAATCAAGGGAATTGGGTATATAGGTAAATGCATAAGCACAGGTGCCAAATAATCCAGAATGCAACATGGGATCATTGATTATCCTAAACTTGCATGTACTTGGATTCCAAACAATAAGAGCAGGTGGATGACGATCACACACATATCTAAGGGCTATAAAGCCGTTCTCGGAACCAACAATCTCAATTCTTCCTTGATTGTTATGCAGAAATGGCATCTTCAATACCTCCCTCAGCCCAGACCCTATATTGAATCCCATCACCCAGCTACCAATTGCTCTTGGTCCTTTCATCCAGAAATGAACAAAGGATGAAGAAGACCGGAATTGTGCATGCTTAAGATACGTGGAGATGAATTGAGCTGACATAAGAACTTGATTCCGGCTGGGTGAAACGCTTCTGACCCTTCCAACGGTATTTGCATCACTTCTAGCAAATATGTCAAGGAGAAGATCGTCTGGAATTGGGGGCAAAGGCACTTCTTCACAAACATTGTATTCCATATGTTGTCGGTCACTGTAGAAATTAAGGTGGATAGGGAGAAAATGGATCAAAGTGTTGAGGCTGTGGACGAATTTTTTTGTGGCTGAAGAAAACAACATGGGTGAAAGAAAAATATGTTAATTAGGTATCAGCCTAAAATTCTCATTGTGTGACCATTAGTTGTAGCATCATCATCTTTATAATGTAAATGTATGTATATCTAAAAAGTATCCGAGCAAGGCACAAAGTTGTTTCCAGATAAAGGTAAATTGTAGTTTTCAAGGTTAATATCCTCAAAATGGCATAAGTAATGATTCCATTAGAGAATAATATTGCTTCCTCATCGGGAGATGGTGTGAATCTTTCGGCTCAGAACCAAATCCAACTGTGGAAAGGTCTAAAGTAGCATGGGTCTGGTAATTTAGCACATCTTGATCAGCTTTGTGTGAGCTATCAATTGATTGTAAAACCCAAAACGATATAAGTTAGCATGTTTCCAAAGCACATTACTCAAAACTTACATGAAATAAAGTAAGATAAATTGTGATGTGATGGCACAAATTGTCTAAGATAAATAAAAAACTATATTGTCCAAATTCACTTAACAATGGAATAATAATATAACATAAAAATAGCAAGGGTGTTTTGTTATTTTACAACAAAATTCCATCGTAATACTGCAGAACCCAAATTCACCAAGAGCATGTAAAATTTAACCTTCCTTGGGAAAACAATTTTTTGATATATTCAAAACTTTAATTTCTATATGCCATTCGCTTCCCTGATTGAAATTAATCTAATAATGACAATAATAAGTCTAATTAGACTGAACATTGTTTACTTGTTCAGTAGAGCCTATATGTAAATTGTAAATTTTAATTTTTTATTTAATAAAAATACATACATGACTCACAAAAGTTGGATGCATTTTTTTTTACGACGCAATGTTAAAATTACATGTAAATAATAAATGTATAAAATAAAATATCATAAAAAGGGAAAATTGTTAAAGTTTTGGAGAAAATCAAAGTAAAGTTTACAATATGGTATGATCAATTTGACTATTTTCACCAATGTTGATATATAAATTATAAATCGTGGGGTGTAACATTATAGCTGCAGAGATAAACTAACATATCATATAACATATCCAAATTTGGCATCGAAATCATAATTAAGATGAAATTGACATCCCCAAATAGTTGATAATTTTCCCTACTATAATGGAAGTTCAGGATCAGCTAAAATAAAAAAACAATTTTACATCCAAAAATGGATCCTACAATTCATCCCCTCCACATCAAAGTTAACTTAGTTCTATACAATATGAAATTTTACCCAAAAAATTGATGATACTGACATAGCAAAATATGAGATAACCTGTGAATCCAAAAGAAGTAAACTAACTAACACATCACAGTACAATCGCACAATATAGAGTTAACGATTTTAATGACCAAAAGATGCTTCAATAAGCCTCTTCCTCATTGACACAATTTTAAGGTCGCATTGATTCTTCAAGCTGCCTTTGTAAGCCTTACAAAAGTCACGCCATCCTCCAGCAAAAATGTATGACTGAACTTGTGTCTTGTTTTGGACAAATTTGAAGGTGAAACGATTATTTGTCACATGAGGTGGCTCAATGACAGTCCAAGATGAGCCCACTCCAGCCGGCAGAAGAATTTTGGCATATTTGAGAGGTATGTACTGAAAAAATATTGGTACAATTCGTTATATATATCGTTATAACCTTCAATTATAAATATGAACATTTGATACATGTTAATATGAAAAAAATTGATTCAGCACATCCAACGACCGAGCATGTATATCATTAATACTTACAACCAATGACGAATTAAAATAGCTTTTTGCTAGATAAAGCTGAATAACTTCACCATTACCAACTTCATTTTCACTGCACGAGAAGTAATGGTTATGAAAAACAACAAATAAGATGCATTTTTGACCCGACATGTTTTCTACCTGGACATAGAGTTTTTTAATTATGATAACACGTAAATTAATACCCTTACCATGTAGATTTCGGGGCACACCCTAATTTGTCATCACGATTAATGTAATCTGGCAGGGAGACCTTAAAATAATCCAGCTGGAAAACATCTTTGATCCATTTCAACTTCGACCCAATGAGAACATCACCGACATATTTGTTTTGATACATAATCCCCAATTGCATCTTATCATAGTCTCTGGCCATAGCAAAGAAAATCCCCTCCTCAACATACTTGATAGCCAGGTTCACCATATATCCATGGTTATAAAACTTTCTTATTAAAGTCAGACTCTCTCTAGGCAACCACATCAAAGAACCTTTCTTACAAATTGAAACAGCTAAACAATTATCCTTGATATCGATCAAGTGAAGTTTATCACGGAAGTCTTGTCCATATGCACGGCAGAAGTATTGGGGGAATTCAATCTTCTCCTATTTTTTTTATTCAACATATATATACACACATACAGAAGTTATAACGATGATCTAATTTATCTAAGTCGGTATATAATAAGAAATTCATAACCTAGGTAATATTCAACATCCGCAGTACCTCATGGCTGGTAATCTTGAAGAAGACAACTCGATCATCTCCAGTCGGCCACAAATCATGGGTAGCTGCAAAACGACTGAAACAACATTCCATTGTGGCAAAGTAATTAACAGTGGGTTAAACAAAAGAAGTTGAAACATGCTAATTTGAATAAACATTTTTCAATTAAAGATTGAATAAATGACTGAGACGCCTACCGATCCACATCTAACCTCAGAGCATGGGTAATAAGGTTCGCGTTAGCTGCCCCTTCACTGGAAAAACATATTAAAGAGAAAACAGAAACGAAGTTAGATTGATAAATGCATGTTCTGGCGTGACTACTTTCATCATCATCCTTTAAATCGATTTAAATTTAGAGTTTTTACCTGCTACGTCCATATTCGTTGCGCACGAAATCCATTATCCAACAGAAGTCATCTCGTTTTCAAAAGCTTCACCCCGCGTGGATAACTGTGACTCTGGAACGAAAAGTGAGGGCACGAAATAGATAATTTTCAAATTTGAAGCCCTAATTTCTTGGCTCCGATAAAAGTAGAGAAATAAGAGAGTAATACATATGAGCATTCAGGAACACCAGAAAGACGCCAACTTTGCTGTCTAGTTATCGGGGTTCAAACCCTAGGCATTTGTTTTTTTTTTTTTGTGTCTGAAAAACCCTAGGTATTTGGTTATGTAACAAATGGCTTACCAAAGTAATTTATTATTAGACTATTCAGTGTCTAGTGGGCTATTGCAACAAACCCATATTTTTCCCAACTGTGTAGTCCAACAACATAACTGACTTAACCATTCAAGCAGCCCTTTAACCCAGAAAAAAAAAGAATATTAAAATTAGAGGCCTCTATCAAAGCAACTTTATACTCACCAAGCCTTCAGAAATTAAAAAAGTACCTTTTATAATATTATCCCATTCCGGGGCTCAACTTATTTAGAAGCAAATTTGTATTAAGAAACTATCGTATATATATTATACTGATTATATCAACATGCTCATCATTTAACTCAATTCAAAATAATTGTTATCACAAATATTGTTTATCAACGGATATGTACAGAAAGAATGAAAATTGGGATATTCTAAATAACATTTTCTGATCAAGTGGGAAACAAAATAAATGATTCATAGGCAATTAAAGTTCCTGCAACTTAGATCCATACATAGTAGAACATGAATACCAAATAAAACATGCTTTAATGTTACGTTTAATCTCACAGGAAACTATAGTTCTAGTTCCAGCTGACTACATGTAACTTAAAGGCCTTGAACACAAATGTTACCTGATATATGTAGACTAATTTTGATAGTTAATTAAACTCATGGAAATAAGTTTCCCATGATCACAAAAGTACAGAAACACTTCAAATTAAACCTAGTTTAACACCCGTCTACAGACATAACAAACTAACATTAAAGGATGATCTAAACATACATGAAACAGCCTCATTCCTCTAACATTAAAGGATGATCTAAACATCCATGAAACAACCTCATTCCGTTTTTCTTTTACCAGGTCCACGACGTATTGGTCTGTTGCTTGAACCGTTCACATCCGGGTTTGGAAGAACACCAACACCACCAAGTTCCTCGCACGCATCTGATGCATCTTTATTGGGAGTTTGCAAACCATTGGCACTGTTACTCTCAGTGGTCGAGTCCTGTCCATCAAGTTTGTCAAAAATATGAATCAAACTCAAGCTACCTCAAAATAGAGAAAATACAACTAAAAGCAGAGGCCTTCGTATAAGCTAATATTGCCTCGCAAGTGTTGTTCTGAGCAAACGCAAATAAAAAAACTCAATGGAATAAATGCAACAATGACAATAATCGAACGAATTTCACCTTGGAAAGAGATACAGCAGCAGAACCAACCAAGTCAACTTCAACATCCTGTGAATCTAATGTAACTATCCCATTTGATAAACTATGTTCTGCTCCATGCACAATACGTTCAAACAGAGTCATATAATTAGTAACCAAACCAAAAGAAACACCCAACATATATATAATTCTAATGTAACATTAAAGCAAAAGCTTTAACTCACCGAAGCAGCTGGCCGATGTGCATTGTAAAGCTCAATGTATGCTGGATCATGGCTAACCTTCAAAACACTGTAAACCTGATCCACATTGGTAATGTTTTTCTCCTCCACGGATATCTTCAGCAAATACTTTTTTTTCCAATAGAGAGTCAAACATTTTAGGGTAGCCCGTTCCGTCTAAATCTGGCTGTTAAAGATGACCAAACATGCAAAATAAGATTAGACATGTAAGCAACTCACAATCAACAAATGGATATAATACGGATAGTTTTAATTCACAACAGAACAGAAATTTTTCCAATGCCATTATTCATATCAATCCCAAAAGAGCCATATGCCTAAACGAAATACAACATTCTTACATTAGCATCTTTCATTTCTCTAGCCGTCTTGCCCGACACTGTTGTTGCCTCACTATTCCAAAAAAGAATATTTAGACAGCCAGTTCCATCTGCTATTATGACATTTAGCCGGTACCTGAGACACAAAAAATAACAACAAACGAAATAATAGTTAATGATCATTTTGAAGCTCGCAATAGTTGGAAACACAACAAAAATCATAAAAGGCTCAAAAAGCAAAAAACTAACTTTAGAGGTGGCTTTGACCCAAGCCGGTGACAATTTGCACATTTGTAGAGATCCTTCTTGTCCTCAACCTTCTTATAACAGTTCTTACATGACGCATAATACCAACCCTTTGGGCCACAATTAATGGAAACAACAGTACCCAACACCCAACAATGTTTTTCCTTGAAACAAAAAAAAAAAAACAAAAAAGGACGGTGACTAACACACACAAATGAGGAAAATTATGCAAACAAACCAACAAAGTGACAAACCACACCTGATGCATATTCATGACTGACTCAATAGTCTCATTGCAAATTGCTCCACCAGCAAGCTCAACACTTGCGGAATTCTGTGACTGGGTTGGCACATCAGCAATCCCCTGGGTTGCTATATCCCCAAGCGCCAATATACGGATTAAAAACGGATATGCATAAGTGAATGTAAGGACTCTTCCAAGGCAAACACACAGCATCCACAATTGATCCAAAATAAGTAACCATATATGCAAATTAAAATTAATAAGAACAGACACACTTGACATCAAGTTAGACCAACTATTCCAAACGTTTCCCTAACAGCAAATTAAAATTAATAAGAACAGACAAGTTTCACATGAAGTTAGTGGGAAGCAAACCTTTCCCTAAACTGCTTAACTTCAGGAAAGTTTGGATTGAACAGAATCCTTGATGAATTGAATGTGCTTTGAATGCTAGTTTCATTCAGATAAAAGTTAGGCTTGAAAAGCTGAGCAACCATTATAACAGGCTCACCATTACTTCGGACTATGTAATTGTTGAATTGGCTTATCATTTCCTCTCCAAACAGGGTACACTTCATCTTTCTTCCCCTGTTCCATACAGAAAAACGATATTTGTTTGAATTAGTTACACAAAGTTAAAACATCAATCTGGCAAAAATGTTTCATTTTACATTTGTTAATAATTAAGGAAGCTATGCAAGTAAACATACTCTAAATCCTCCAAGTAAATAGCCATCATTTTGGTCGCATCGCCGTTTCGAGTGACCATATCCACAACATCCTCCTTTCCAACAACGTGTCCTAAGCAATCTGAATAAGGAAACCAGATTCAAGAAAACTCAGCAAAAGTATAAATTAAATCGACATTCAGAGTGAAATCTTTAAACATGTTAACAGAAACTCACCTATGAGGTGAAACTGGCGAGCTGCTGTCATTTCCGCAACCCCAGGAAAGTGGCTGAAATGAAAGGGGCTGAATGGAAAGGCATCCATAGAAAGCCTGGCAACGGATGTCTTGCGGAAGAACATTAGCCTGAACCTGTGTGAGCTAACACTAACGCCCTTACCAGGCGGTTGAACTATGAATTACCGCATATTGTAAATGCCGAACTCTCGAAGGAGGGTCTTGAATAACCCAAAACTATCTTTTGGGATAGAGCACAAAATGTGATCCCCTGGCAATTTATAAGCAAAAGAAATTGCAATAGCATGAGGATGAGGATTAATGCACTATAAACAGAAAGCAAAACAACACCAAATGTAAATCTGAAGAGCACTACCTCTTTGTCCTGCAAAATCATATCAACCTGGTAGAAGTCACTCGGATTTGATGGTATGGGCAGTTCATACATTCTAACAACCCCAACAACCAAATTCCAGTCCAACCTCGCCGGGCTAATATCTGCGATCCGGTCATAACGTTGGATGCCACGAACTACTCTTTGTGGTTCACCCATTTTCGCTGATTATTTCAAGACCTTGTATGTGGAAAATCGATATGCTGCACCTTGATTTAAAATGACAACTCATGCTGCTCCTCCTCCTGTATTTATAGGAGCGAGAAGCGCGACACGAACCGAACATACAAAGAGCAAGGGAATTTTCAAATTCAATCAAACCCTACCACCCGCGCCAAACAAATCTGTGGTTTATCCGTCGAACAAAGCAGGGCCCGATCCATGTGCTACCCGCACGATCGATGGAGATTCTTTCTCAACTCAGCCCATCATTTTCAACGGCCGCGATTTATCACGTAATTGGAAGCTTTCCATGAACCAGCGAACAACATATTGTCGAAGGATGAAGGAGGATTTTGAAATTCTAGAAAACCTACACGGCATGGCATGGGATATATTCAAATTAAGATGTAAACCGAATCAACGGCGCCAAATTCTTCTATGTTTTATCCGGCGACTAAAGGACTACACGATCCGTTTGCTACCGAATCGATCGATGAGAACTCTATATAGACGCGGACTAAATTTTTCAACGGTGGAGATTTATGACATCCATTGAGAAGCAGTGACACAAACCAGTGGATAACATGGTGACTCACATTGCTGAATGCGTCACCGGTTTTGCCTTTGCCAAACCACGCGTTGGCCACAGATGGGAGATTTTTTCTGTTCTTTGGCCACGCGTCACAATGGGACATACGGTAGTCCCCATTTCGCTAGCCTTCTTTAATATAATAAAATTGGATAATACAGTACAGTCATCTTTTTAAAGAATACAAAAAATTGAAGAGTTTATTTTAAATGTTTTATTTTTTTAGAGATTGTTTTTAGAATTTTTGAATTTTATCGAGGTTATTTTATTTTTCATCTAATAAAAATTATAAGAAAGAATTATATTATCTAATGGAGATAAATATTGGAATTTTTTGTATATTTTAAAATCTAGAAAAATTGAAGTGTCTAATTTTAAAAATTAAATACTAATTTGGGTAATTATTTTTTATTTTGTTATTTTGTTACGTAATAGTTAGAAATTAAAATAAATTAACAACTATGCTATGAAACCCACGCTATACAACTCATATGGAGCCAACAACTCATAAAAGTGGAAGCCTACCGAGAAAAAGAATGGATTGAACTCACACTACCCCACATAGGCTTCCTAATTGGCTTCCTAATAAAGGTTTTCAATAATTTTCCAATCTTAAATTATCTAAATTAGGTAAAATTCTCGGTTGCTTTCCAAATTCATGTGTGTTAACTAAATAAATAATTGATTTTCGATAGCGTAGGCAATATCATTTTAATAACAAACGGATTAAACATTCAATCTGACCCCTTATTATTTGCAATTTGGACATAGCATCCCAGAAATTATAAAATTGCAAACCGACCCTCGAAGCAGGTTGCTAAAAGGTAGCTATAGTGATGTGTCAGTTTATGTCTCGTGTGTCAAATAGTAAATCAACACACCTTCGAGGAGTCGATTTGTCAAATTTTTTATTTCGTCAAAGATTAATTTAAGATCTCATAATCATTAGGAGATACTATGTTCAAATTACAAATTAGGGGTGTGCATGGATTGGATTCAATCCGCATATCCGCGGTAAAAACGAATCCGATCCGAATATTTGCGGATCCGACCCGATCCGCATAATAATCAGATCGGATCTGATCCGCATAATAATCGGATCGGATCCGATCCGCACGTTAACAAGTACAGATCCCGGATATCAAGTGCTCATCCGCGGATCCGCATATTAATAAATAAATAATAAAAATATATAATAATAATACATGTTTTATGATTTTTGTATCAATTTTTTTAATGTATGTTTGTTATTTTTAATTTTTATTATTTTGAGTTTGTTGATTTAATTTTATATAAGAAAATAAGTTGAAAAATGTGCTTTGTATGATTATATTTTTCATTTTTCTCTCTTGAAATTAGTTTTTAAATTTTTTTATTCTTAGCGGATGGATCCGCAATCCGATTCGATCCGCAAATGTGCAGATCGGATCGGATCCGGAGGCTAAAAATGCGGACATATATAATCAAATTATTCTTATTTCAATTTAATTTTAATTTTATACCTATTTTAAAATTAACTATACTTTTAATTAAATATAATTATAATAACTATCCACTTTACTCTTGTTATGTTATATATATTTGCAACTTAATATTTTTTTTTTTAATAAATTGATTTTAGAAATTGAGACTTAGATGATGCTTAAGAGTTAATTAATATATATATTTTAGATTTTATATATTTTTATTTAAGTGAGACTAGACAGACAGTTCAACCAATGATCCAACGGTTAAACCTCTAACCAGTGATCCAGTGATCTAAACGGTTCGATTGCCGGGTCAGTTCTGATAACTATGCCCCTAGGTGTCTAGTTAGTTCTTCCAAATTTGTTTACAAAAACATCTACCTTTGAAAAACGGATCAGGTGTTCCAGTATTTTTAGCCATTCTTCTTAATCATAAAATATTTTATAAATTAAACTAATTTAATATCAACGACTAAAAGTACGAAAACAGCTTATATCCCGGAACACTTGTTCGAGTTTCCTATATTTGATCAAGCTATAGAGAGTTTCAATATTTTTTTTCTGACATCTCTTTTCTTCACACACTCTTGGTTATAGCACTTAGCAGCACACAGAGTTGTTGACATGAGACACTTCCCTCCTTACAATTGCCACGAAGTGAGCAGAAATCTCACTGCTATTTCTGTATTGATCAATGTTGATGCCTTTTTTTTTAAGAGGTATTTGGTTTTGTTTCTTTTGTGTTGTACCTTGTTTGGGTATTTGACCCTACTGTTCCCCTAAAAAAAAGTTGATATGTGTTGAATGTTAATGATTCTTTTTCATTGAAATAGTAACTTGAGTTCATTTAGAATTGGTGTATAATTTGAAAATAACCAGAATTAAAAATACATTTTTGAGTTCACTTTAGTAACTTTGTAACTGAAAATTAAAAATTAAAATTTTTTATAATTAACTTAAAACGTGAGTGACAAATAATAAAAGATTTTTCTTTGAAGTAATTAAACAAATTTATAGTTTTTTATTATGATAAATTAATATATAAAAAATATTTTTTTCAGATGATAAAAAGAAAATGAGAAAACCCACTCAACTAATGATAGAATTGAATCCACTCAAATAATATGTTATGCCAGTCGAGTCAAAGTTAACTAAATGTGAGGGTAATTTTTCTAAATAAATTGTTGTGTGTGTGGTGTGTACCTACCCAATATTGAATTATTGATGGTACTAAGCTATAGCTAGTGCAACAAAAATCAATGGTTTTTAGCAAGCTTTTCAAATTATGGGCAGTTTCTTTTCCATGGCTTCTATATATAAACCTATAGTATATAAATAATTAACACCGGCTCAATGGTTAATAATCATTGTACCATTATTTTTAAAAGGTTGTTCCTTGGCATTCCGATTCATCAGCTTTTCAACTTGCCTCTTGTTTTAATGTTGTCCTAATTCTATATATGTGACTCTTAATTCTCACTTTCAAATGGAAACTACATATAGTAATTACTTTTATTAATTAGCCATGTTTGTTATTTGCTTTCAAATTTTACAAGAAACTTAATTATTGTGAAGATAAAACCACTAAAAACCCACAATTTGTTTCTTAAATCTCCTTTTCCTTATCCCTTGATCACCTCTAGTAACCCACTATTATGCTACACATCTTTTAATTTTCATTGTATTTTCCAAATAGCAACCCCTTTAATTTCAGTCAGCATGATGAATTTCCTTCAACATTTAGCTCCATGCAGCATAGAGGAAGAAGATATGCTGGCTTCATGGATGGGAATAATGGTATGCACACATTGCAACTTTAATTATGAATTTGATAAAACATTGTATTGTTATGGAACCCTATCTATCAACCCCATCTTGTGTTAGCACTTTCCATATTTAAATTTCACTGATACATGGTCCTTAATTAAGGTTGCATTAATTAGAACATAACTTTTTGCTGATGATGTGTTTGATCTCATTTCATATGACAGCCAGTCACTTTTGCTGCAGTTTATATTGGCTCAACCTTCAAGGGTCTTTCTGGGATAACACATGGATGGAATGAAATTTCAACAATTCATCAGGTAATATTAAGCATTATATATGTATATGTATGTATATAATCAAACTTACTCTTTTTAATACCACACTTAATTTTTATGTGCTCATTCTGGCTTCTATTCTCAGGTACTCTTGTTACTGAGCTTTGGAATACCAGGTAATTTAATTATGTTGATATTAATCTAATTATTTCACTTTTCACCATGATAGGGGCAATTATTGTTCGCCCAACATTTCCTTCTACATCGTAATGGAATTTCAGTTGGTATTCATCATTTTAAAAAAAAAACCACATCACATCTACACAAAAAAATCAATTATTAAATCAATTTTTTTTTATATTAAATACATATTAAAATATAAAATATATATTAAAAATGTATTAGACAACACATATATTTATACACAAATATATGATGACCGATTTGGTAGTTGTTTAAAGAAATATCCGTTTTGGCTCTTGAAAGTAGTTGAATAAGTCAATTTGAAAATTTTGTCATTTCTAAGTTTCATTTATTTATTTTTGTCATTTCTCTTCTTCATGCAAATATAAGTTATATTAAATATTAAACCTTTATTGTTTAGTCAAAAAAAACTTTATTGTTTAACTAGAATAAATCTTTCTTTTCAGTGATTCTATTCATTTTCATAATCAAAATTGCTAAAGCCTCCCTCGACAATGAAGTAGCAGAGCATGCAGAGAAGACCAACAATTTGGGTTTGGCTCCTGAAATGCTATCTCTTGTAGCATTCAATTGCAAAGAACCTTTCCTCTCAAAACCTGTCAGGGTTAGAATAGATCCATTGAGAGAGGTTCTTGAAAGAAAAATGATTGTTTGCGTGTAAACTATAGAGTTTTGATCTATTCTGTTTAAAACCAGAATCAGGAATAAACGTGTAAAGTGAATAAATTATTTGATTCGGCACCTTTATAATAGTATGAAGATCAAGAATAGAAAGCAATAGCGTGATGAACAAGAAACCATGAATTGTATTAGAGAAATGGAGTTTGAGTGATATCAACTCATCAGAGATACAACCACAGCTATATTTATACAAAAGGATTAGCCTAACAGAATTGGCAGGGAGCAAAGCTAACTGCTAATAACAGAATATCACAACCAACCCTATCTGACACTATAAATATATAATTACAAATGTTTTGTTAGGTTAAATATGGTAACTTTAAATTATGATTATCTATCTAATCTGTTCATAAATGTACTTTTTTTTTTATTTACATGAAATTATAGATGTTAATTTCAGAAATATACTTTAATTTAGTCCATAAATCTACTTCTGTCACTCATATATTAATGCTACGTTGATATAGATGGATCGTTATCACAATGGATACCTAAAATAATGTTTTTGACTAATGCTCAAATTAGGTTGAAATCACGTGGTTCCAATGGGTATTTAGTAGAAAACTTTCGTTTAACTTCTAATCTTAAATACTTTTTGCAACGATATGTCTCAACTCATTTTTTAAAGAATACTAAAAAATTGAAGAGTTTATTTTAAATGTTTTATTTTTTTAGAGATTGTTTTTAGAATTTTTGAATTTTATCGAGGTTATTTTATTTTTCATCTAATAAAAATTATAAGAAATAATTATAGAGTAAATCTATGTATACAATTGTACACATATGTACACATCATTTAGTAAGACAGAAAAATGTAAATGTTAGCACATAAACTTATATTTTTCCTAATGTTTATATTTTTCATATTCTTAAATGGTGTGTACAGATGTATACAATGGTACATCTGGTATTACTCTTAAATCTTAATTATATTGTCTAATAAAGATAAATATTGGAATTTTTTATATATTTTAAAATCTAGAAAGATCAGAAATATACTTTAATTTGGTCCATAAATCTACTTCTGTCACTCATATATTAATGCTACATTGATATAGATGGATCGTTATCATAATGAATACCTACAATAATGTTTTATGACTAATGCTCAAATTAGGTTGAAACCACTTGGTTCCAATGGATATTTAGTAGAAAATTTTCATTTGACTTCTAATTCTAAATACTTTTTGCAACAATGTGTCTCAACTCAATTTGAGTGGTATTAATAAAGTAATATGGTTTTGAGTATTCACCGTAGCAGTCATCCATTAATATTAGCATAATATATTAATATATGGGTGATGAAAGTTGTCTCGACGACTAAAGCGAGATGTTTCTAAACTTAGGGAATTAAACATAGTTAAAATAATTTTCAGGAACTATTTTAACAAAAAATTAAAACTTCAAAGATCAAATTGAGAATTAACTTGTTTCTATCCACTGCTAGTTTCAATTTTTGTTTGTTTTTCCATTATTCCTTTGGGCATTGTTTCGGGTTGATTAGTCTGTGAAATGAATTAGTTGGCTTATAGTTATAAAAAAAAAAGTTTAATAGTCATAATCAGATAATTATAGTTAGTTATAATTTGTCTATTTTTATTTTTATTTATCAATTACTTTTAAATTAAATATATAATTATGATATTATCTACATAAAATTATAGAGATTATGATTAGCTATTGCTATTTTATTAAAAAAAAGTCTTGAAGTTAATATTCTAAGACTAACCTACATTTATTACCTAAATGATTAATGAATAGAAGGAAAAATATCTAAAACTCTTAAAAAATAAAATAGTAAATCTAACTAAAAGAATTTTTTTTTTTGGAAAAGACAAAAAAAATAAAAAATTTTAGTAGAAGAATGAAGTTTGAGATCACGAGAGTGAAAAAGAAATATTTTTTCTTTAATAAATTTTGTATTAGACTTACATAGTGTTAGAGTGCCATAGTAAGAAACTAAGAATTAAAAATCAGGAAATTTTTGTGAATTGGAACCCCCCATGAGGGCTGGATTAAAATTAATAATGATGGCATTTCGAAAGTTAATAATGATGTAGCTGGATGTGGAGGGGTGTTGAGGAATAGTGATGGAAGATGGATTATGGGCTTTTCTAAAAACCTCGGTAGCTGCTCGGCATACACAGCTGAGTTATAGGGTCTGTATATTGGATTAGATATGGCTTGGACTTTGGGATTCAGGAAAGTGAAGTTTGAGAGTGATTCCAAGTCCCTGGTGTGGTGGATAGTTTCTCCAACATTAATCAAAGGAAGGAGCATGGTTCGATCTTAAGCTATAGAGTGCATGAGCTTCTGTCCAGGCAGTGGAGTGTCTCCTTATCTCATATTTACAGAGAAGCCAATACTTGCGCAGACTGGATGGCTAATTTCAGCCTATCTCACGATGTCTCTACCCATATTTGGAATGAACCACCCAACTGGATAATGTCCCAACTGATTTCAGATGACAGAGGAACCAGGTTTCTCAGGATAGTCAGAGTAGTGTAGTTTCTTTGTGTTTTGGGTCTTTGGCCCCTTTGTTAACCGAAAAAAAAAAAAGAAACTAAGAATTGAGAGTTAAATATCAGATTGGCCCCTCAAATTTGAAGTTTTGAACAGATTGGCCCCCCAAATTTAATTGTTATCAATTTGGCACCCCACTTTTGCAATCGTGGATCCCGTTGGCCCCTCCGTCCACTTCCGTCAATTTTTTGCTGAGCTGGCCGTTAACTTGTCCACGTGTGTTGCCATGTCGTTTGACTCTTGCCTTGTAGGATATCTGACCGTTATTTGATGTGGCAAATTCGAATTTTGATGTCTCATTTTGGCCCCCGTGAGTGGTTACAAATTTGAGGAACCCTAATTCCCAAATTCCATTGTACCCTTCTTCCAGAGGCTGCTGCCAGTGTTGTCCAGTGTTGTTGATGAAGAGGATGCATGGGAATAATAGCCAAGGTTCTGGGTGCAGCTCGCGGCCAAGGAGCCAAACTTCGTGGGCAAGGGCATCACCTCGTGGAAGAGCATCGAAGGTTCCTGAACGGTGTGGCTGTGGGTTGCGGCCAGTGCTGAAGTGGTCGGGCACGAAACTCAACCCCA
>JASCZI010120925.1:93213-106974 GCA_036250425.1 Stylosanthes scabra | reverse complement strand
GAGATTAGGATTTAGTTACTCTAGATTCGTTGTGCTTTGATTTCTGAAAACCTTAGAATTGTGATTGAATGTATACATTGGCCCTCAAGGGAAAGACATCTCCAAAAGCTCTTAACATTCCATTCCACTGATTAAATTCTCAAGTAAGCTTTCTGCTCTCTGTTCTTAATTGTTCCTTAGTTTTCGAATTCATCACCATTCTTCTCCAAGGTTTTATTTTGATATGCTTAGATTAATTAAGAGATAGTATTGCTTGGTCCCTTATTCCTCGTGGGAACGATACCCACTTCACCGTGGTATTACTTGTACGATTCGGTGCACTTGCAGAGATCAGAGCGTATCAGTGGCATTTGTGGTGGAATCCCATGGAATCTAGGCAATAAATTGATCAGACCAGTATTGAGTTCGAAATTCTCATTAAGCTCATGATAACGCACTGGCTGATTTTCAAGAGCTACACTGGCTTCGCCCATTTGGCTCAATGTGATTCTAGGTGGTTCTGCCATGTTTAAGGTACCTGCGTGAGTAGGAGAGAAAAATTTTTCTGATTTAGAATCAGAGAGAGAAGAGTCAACAGAAATTTCGTCGGTAGCAAGATTTTCAGTTCGAGAATACAGAGAATTCTCAAACTGAATCCGCCTCCTTACTTGCCTTGCACGCCTAAGCGTTCTTTCAAGTTCTAAATCAAGGTCTAGCAAGTCAGGATTAGGATTAGATCTTAGCATTCACCGAGAAATCAACACTAACTAATAAAAGAAAATCTACAACTACCATATTCACATATTTACAACAACCAAAACCGGCGCGCATGTTTAACTCCCCGGCAACGGCGCCATTTTGACGAGCGCTCCGCCGGAGGCGTTGCAACAAGATTAATCTGGGATTCCCTTATCCTTTGAAAACAGGTTTTTAATATCGTTGTAGGGGAATCCGAATAGATTATACTGTGAACAAGGGTGGGACTCGATCAAACAAAAGAGTTGTCACAAAAAGCTTGCAACAAGTTAAAAAAATACCGAGTACGGGACTTAAGTCGTCTCCCAATGAGTTAACGCATAAGACGATTTTGGTTTTGAGAAAAACGGGGGTTGCAATTGTGAGAGTGAGTGAATGGTGATCAACAAGAGAGATAAAGAGAATCTGATAAAAGGGTGCTAGGCCATGGATCGAGATATCACTTGTGTCCCCATAAACGCCACTAATTCCCAAGTATAGATGTTTAGCATGTAACCCGCGAAGCCACACTCTACCAATCGGTCGAGTGGGTAGATCAACACCTTCCATAAGTCCCAGGGTTCTCATCTTCCAGAGCAACAGTCCTAGGTCTTTGGAACATGGATAAATCCTCCATGTTCACCTCATTAAGGACTCACTCTCTCTGGCGAAACCCTGGCCTCTACAGAAAATTCCAACCCAAGGATTAACAGCCGTGTCACCCACGAAGCCACACTCACCAATCGGTTGAGTGGGTAGATCAGTGCCGTCCCATAAGCCCCAGGGTTCTCATCTTACAGAGCAACGGTCCTAGGTCTTTGGAACATGGATAAATCCTCCATGTTCACCTCATTAAGGACTCACTCTCCCTGGTGAAACCCTGGCGTCTATAGAACGGCACCAACCCAAGAGTTAACACATCTTTTCTTTAGGAACTAGTGACTAGGATCATCCACATCTCAACCCATGACCATAGCACAAGAACACTACTCCATAATTAAAGCAAATAAAACACTAAATAAGTAAAAGGCAAGAATTAAAGACATAATAGCAATTAAAGAGAAATAAACTTAGCAAGATAAATTAAAGGGAGAATCAACAAGAGATAGCAAAAAGAACATAAACATAAACTAGAAATTGCCAGATGTAAAGATGAGCAAATTAGAAGTAGAAACTAGAATTGCATTAAGTAAAGAGAGCAAGTATTCAACAATTAAACACAAAACAAGTAATAAAAGAAGAGTTTGGTTGGTGATGGGGTACCTAGGGATGAAGAACAAGAAGAAAACTAGAGAGAAACTAGAGAGAAAATGAGAGAGATGGAGAGCTCCTCCAAAAATCTCCAAAAACTAAACTAAAGCTAAAATTGATGAAATAAGAGAATGTCTGTTGTGCTTCAGCTGTTCTTCCCCCATATAGGTTGAATTGGGCTTGAAAAATGGATGGGCCATGGCCCGGAAAAGTGAAATCCCCAAAATAGCCTTCATTTAAGTGAATCCGTCATCACCGCGCTGGCGAGCGAGGTCTTTGTCTTAGTCGTTACGAAATAGGGTGGCGCGGGCGCGCCATCTGGGTCGCACGGGCGCGCCACCAACGGAAACTTCCATATTAAGGAAAGGAGGGCGCGGGCGCGCCATCTTAAGGGCGCGGGCGCGCCATCTTAAGGGCGCGGGCGCGCAGTCGACGCTTAGTTGGGCTCTTTTTTGGCTTTTTGTCCATTTTCCTTGCTTCTTTGTTCTTTTTAGCTTCCCTTGGGCTCTTACTCTACACTTTGGGCCTGAAATTCACCAACAAACACATCAAGGCACCAAGTGGGAGAAGATTCAAACAATTTACATACATGGAAGCTAATTTAACAAATTAATCAATTAAGGACACAATTATGCAAGAGATGGAAAACATTGGTCAATCACTAGCAAATATGTGGAAAAAGTGTTGATGAAGGTATCTTTTTAAGCATGAAATTATCGTCAAAAACCTCCTCATCAGGGTGAAATGTGCAAATGACCTTAGCTGCGAGTCCCCACAAGATCAGAAAGGAAGGAACGGGTCAAGCCCGTAATGCTATCCGTACGCCCTTGCTAGCATAGGGGTGAAGTCATTACGGTACGGGTTTACCACGGTGATAACAGGTACAAGTGCATTAGGACCTGGTGACAGCGGGTTCCTAAAGAGTTCGTTCAGCCCAGTTGTTGGATCGCATACTCCAACACCAGTCCAGTCAAGTGCATTAGGTCCTGGTGACAGCAGGATTCTAAAGAGTTCGTTCAACAAACATCAGAGGGTTGGATCGCTGACTCCAACACCATACCTGCACCCTTGTGAGTTCGTCTCGAATCCGATATCGTGGGACCAGTGCCTGACAGCTGGTTTACCAAGGATGTGCAGAGGTTCCTTCTAGGGGGCATTTAACAGATCCGGGACATAGTAGCAATGATAGGGATGCACAGTATTTCAACCCACGGCCGGGGCACTCATTTAATTTCAATGTTATTTAACTGCTTTTAACTACTTTCAACTGCTTTCAAACTGCGAACTGCTTTCAAACCAATTCAACTGCAACCAAACCCCAATCAAAAATAAACTTTCCCTTTCGCTTCCTGAGCAGAACGACCCGAGTCCCATACTCGGTATTTTGGTTGCACACCTGTGACACTTTTTAAAACGTTCTGACACCGCCTGCGAGGGATAAGGTGTTTTCAACTACAACGACGAAAGCTCCCCCACCCGAGCGGGCATGTCAGTCCTCTTTGGGACCCCACTGTGAAATTTTTTTTGAAAATTCTTTGAAACTTGTCCCTTACACTTGCCTTGGAATTGAATTTCCAATCATAGAATGAAGTTGAAGAACACACAACATAGAAAGATTTGAGCCTTCAACGAGGTGGTTCAGTTTTTCTTGAGAAAACTGCAATTCCTTTTTGTGTGTTCATTCCTTCTCTATGATTGTAATTCATAAATTAATTGATTATATACGTCCATCATTTTATGCGTTGTGTGTATTCATATTATTGAGGCCTTTATTTTCAAAAGCTTACTTCCCAAATGGCCTAACCCTTTAAATCACCCTTGAAGCCAATTTTGAGCATGGATTTCCCTTTTTTTCGAAAATAGTCCATTACAAGCCTTCAAAGTGGAAAACCATGATTGTCCCTACTTAATCTTTGATTGGTTTTGGATTTAGTGGTTAATAATTTTTTTTAGAGAAGAAAAGGAAGGTAGTCAAGGAGAAGAGCACATTGTGAGTGGGTGAAGAAAAAAATGGGTTGTCAAAATTTGTAAAAATCTAAAGGCATTTGGAGAGTGCATGCATGCGTAAATAAAAATTTCATAAGCATATGCACTTGCACAAGCTATCACAAAAGAAGAAAAAGGTGACAAAATAAAAATTTTGTTCGGAAAAAAAAAGAAAAGAAAAAGAAAAGGAAAAGAAAACAAGATAAAGAAAAGAAAAGAAAAGAGAACGATTTTTTTGTCACCTTAAAATAGAAAAATAAGCTATCAAATAAGCAAGTGCATGTGTCGTAGTCACTCATCATAGGAGAAATGCATCGCATGTACTCTAAGAGAAATAGAATTGTGAGTCTTAAGGTTAGTAAACATTGGGCTAGAGTGAAGAAAAGAGAGAGCCGAGTGCATCATTTGTCCATCAAAGATCTAAGTCTTCAAGCTCACTTAGCCATACATTAATTCCTACCTTCACCTTGTCCTCATCATTACAACCTTGAAAAACCCTGTTGATGTTACACACATGCATACATTTGGTGTTGATTGATTAGATGAAAACTAATTTGTGGAAAGCAAGAATAGGAAGGAATCGAGAGTTTTGACCCTAGAAACTTGAGTGAATAGAGTGCATCCACATCCGGTAAGGGTTCTAAAGTTTATCTCTATGATTTGGGACATTTTTGGTGGTGTAAGACAAGTTCAATCACCATGATCTTGGACTGTTTTGGGGGTTAGTGTTTGCTACAATACTTTTGCACATGCTCTGTACACATGATTAGATAATCCTTGTTTGAGCGTGAAATCATCCATAATGCTTGATTCATGTGTGGTTCCTCTTCTCATGGTGCTTGAATGTATTTTGAAAAGTTTGTGAAATTCCTTTTTCCATCTCTTGGTTATACTCACTAGAGCATGAGGACATGCTAATTTTTAAGTGTGCGGTATTTTGATGAACATGTTTTTCATGATGAAATTTAGGTTAAAATTAAGAGGTTTATCAATATTATTTCACACAATTTCTAGTGAATGGTCATGATTTCAATCCTTTGCTTGAATATGTTCTAAAGATTCATATGTTAACTTAGACTTAGAAGTGACCAAAAATTCATAAAATCTCATCTCATTTGGTGCATTGATATGTTTGCTAGTATTTTCAGATTCTTAGAGATAGAGAAAGGCATGGGAAGCAAGCAAGCCAAGAGGAAAGAAACAGGGCACCGTGCGACCACACGGGTCCCTAGGAGCGATTCGGGTGGATTTTGTCTACATCGTGCGACCGCACGACCACCACGTGCGACAGCACGAGGAAACGTCAATTCTAAGGACGTCGTTGACCGCACGATCCCTTTGTGCGACCACACGATACTGTCTGACAAAATTAAAATGAAGGCTAAAAATGGAATTTCATGTTTCCGGGCCAGGGCCAAGCCCATTTGAAGGCCCAATTCGACCTATTTGAGGAAGGAACAACTGAAACACGAGACACAAATCCCCTTAGGACTAATTTTAGATCATAGAATAGTTTTTGGGAGAGTTTTCAATCTCTCTCATTTTCTCTCCTCACTACAAGAAATTCACCCCTAAGGGCATACTACTTTTAGGCAACGCTTTGAAAAAGTAGCCTTTTCTAGGAATAGGCAACGCTTTCTGGTGTTGACACTAAAATAATAGAGATATCACTTATACAGCGTAGCCATAGCTTATTGGCTATGAAGACACTCTTGCTGACCAAGGGAAACGCTTTTCAAGAGTGGTGATGAAACCTGTTCAGATGGATAATTTTACTGCATTAATTGATTGATTGTCACCTCTTAATCGCTTAAACACTAGCAAATAGGTCTAATTGCACTCAGTAGTTCCTTAGGGTTGTAATCGTAGTTATCTACTATTTCGGCCAACATTTACTATGATTTGAACTATTTCTCGTTCCGCACAATGCCTTGATGTGTGCGCTGAAGTGTTTCAGGATTTAGCAGGCGGAGTTCGGAGCGGAAGTGGCCGGAGAGAGCGAAAGGAACGAAAGGATCGCAACAAAACCTAGAAGGCCATTGCTGGACCAGATGCGTACGCAACAGTGAAGCCATGCGTACGCATCTAGACATGGGAGGCACGCCCAAAAGGATGTTTCGGCACAGATGCATACGCATAGAGAGCTTGCATGCGTACGCATCAGTGGTTCTCAGCATCTATAAATAGAGGAGCCTTTCGCCATTTCAAGGGAGCCCACTTCCACATTTAGCTTAGTTTTTAGGATTCCATTTTAGGTTTTCTTGTCCATTCACTAGCCAGACTTTTTATTTTTATTACTTGTTTGTTTATATTACTGTTACTCTGTCAAACTTCAGTTTTAATTAAATTACTTTACTGTTATTCTGTCCGTTTATTTTCCTGCATACTGCGATTTTTCATACTGTTATGCTGCCAATTTATTTTCATGATTTTATGATTTCCGCAATTAGTGAGTAGAGTCCTATAGTGTCTCGGCTGTGAAGTGAAATGTGCAAATGACCAGAGCTGCAAGTCCCCAACGGATCAGAGGGGAAGGAACGAGTTAAGCCCGTAATGCTATCCGTAGACGCCCCTGCTAGCATAGTGGCAGTTCCTTACAGTACGTGGTTCACCACGGTGATAACAGGCACAAGTGCTTGGTGACCTGGTGACAGCAGGTTTGACCTGGTGACAGCGGGGACCCTTTAGAGTTTGTCAGCCTTGGATTATTAGATCATAGACTCCATAGCCAGCTTAGATAAGCGCAAGAGGTCCTGGTGACAGCAGGATTGTACCGGTGACAGCGGGTACTCTTGAGAGTCGTGGGCTGAGTCGTTAACTCCAATGCAACACCTGCATCTTTGTGAGTTGAACTCGGTATTGTGGGTTCATTGCCTCACAGCTTGTTAGTCAAGGATGTGCAGAGGTTCCTCCTAGGGGGGTGTATAATCGATCCGGGACATGGCAGTAATAATAGCGATGCACAGTATTTCAACTCACGGCCGGGATACTCTTTTATTATCAGAACAATTACTACTTTTAACTGCTCTCAACTGCTTTTCAACCTGCGAACTGCTTTCAAACAAACTCAACGGCAACCAACCCCAATCAAAAATAAACTTTCCCTTTCGCTTCCTGAGCAGAATGACCCGAGTTCCATACTCGGTATTTTGGTTGCATCCTGTGACACCTCTTTTTAAAATGTCTCGACGCAGCCCGTGAGGGAAGAGGTGCTTTCAATTACAACGACGAAAGCATCCCCACCCGAGCGGGCGTGTCAGGTAGCTTTTTATTTTTAGTGTTTGGTTCAGTTATAAGCGCTCCCTAACGTGTTTTTTATGCTATACCTGTGTATTAGTTCTAACACTTAGCCTCAAAAAACCCTCATCACTGGCCTCAACACTGACTAGTTCTCTCGTCGCCACCCACCACTTACCGTCGCCACCCTCATCACTCATTGCCGTCATCGCTCTTAACCACTAACCGCCATTCCTCAGCCACTTGTCTTCCACCCTTCTGTTCATTGAAGTCCCTCTCTCTCTATCATAAGCCCTAAGCCCTCTTTCGTCGTCGTCAAAACCCTAGCCCGTAGCTCTCTATTGTCGTTGTCGTTGCACCTCCGTCGTCGCCGGAGGTTCATCTTCTTAGTTGCATCCTCGCTTTCCTCTCATTAGTCATCGCTGTTCATGTTCCTCTGTGTCATGTGCCCTACGTCGTCGCCCCTCTACATCGTCTCCGCCTGAAGGTATAAGAGAACTCTCTTATCGCTGCTTCTTCCTTTTTTTATGAAATTGATTTTCTGGTTCTGCTTTTATTCGTTAAATCAAATTGAGATTTGAGAAAAATTTACTTCTTATTTGTTGTTTTTTTCTGCATTATTGAATGGTGCTACTTTCTTTGGTTTGTTGTTGTTGCTTTGTTAATCTGAAGTCTTATTTATTGTTGTTTGCTGCGTTATTGAACCATTTTTGTATTTTTCTTATGCCTCTGCTATTTGATGTCTTTTTTGTTTTGTCATTCTTTTAATTAAGAACAAGCAAATTTCTAGAAAATTGCATGATTTGGATTTTACATGCTATTGATGTACCTGTAGAAACCAACAAGCATGGAGATGATGAACTGCAATGGCTAGCTGAGTCAGAGAAGGTGTGTATATTTTTTATTGGTTCAAAGAAATTTTGGGAATTTTGAGTTCTGATTTTGGGTTTTTTAATTTTTAGGGTTTAGACGGTTCTAATTCTGGATTGATTTTGATTCCTTTCAATGTATTGGCATAAATAGATCAGAAATAACGACTGAAAATTAGACGATTACCACTCTACTACTTTGGTGAGGCCACTGCCTCTTCTCGTGCATATGTTCTTCTCCTCTGCTATTCAGGTTTGTTTTTCCCCTCTTCTACCTTCTTGGCTTTTAATTTTTGTTGTTGATGAATGTGAATTCATAGGTACAAATCTTAATTTTCCTTTTTTACTTGTTAAATAGTAGTAGCTTCTTGATTCGATTGATTTTCCTCTTGTTCTACATTTGTATTAGCATACTAAACCTAACATAAAGTTTTGCTGCTTTTTCTTCTTATTTTATTTATTTATTCTATCTTCTAAGTTTGATGAGTGGATGAGTGGATTTGTTTTTCAAAATATAAGAGTTATTATATTGACTAAATAAACAACATAATGGAAGCTTGAATAAGTTACTGATCTAAGTTCTTAACTTGTCATTTTTTATCAATATTATAACATGCTAAATTCAAAATTAACTATGTCTTGCATTTGAAAAGATAGAACAGGAGAATGAATAATTCAAGTTTATTCCTTTCATGTTGGGTTGCTAATCAACTTTAAAAATGATCATCGAAGTATATATATACATTGGCGTCGTTAATTGTTTGGCTGAAGTAGATATATACATCTGCATTTGAGTTCTCAAAAGAAAAGTATAGCATTATGTTGGGTCCCAGCATATCATGATATACTTTATAGTTGGACATGATCTGTCCATTGCTTAAGTATACCATTTTAAATCATAGAAGTTAACACAATATAATCTTCTTCTGTCCAATGCAGCAATAATCTTGTGCTCTCTATTAATGGATTGCATTGGAAGTTATAAGATATCTTCATGTTTATTTTTGCTGCCAGCCTTTATGTAGCTTTGTACTTTTCATAACATTCTTCTTGTAAGTTAATTTATTAGTTTCCAAAAATGCAAGTCTTCATCACAAAGCAAAAAAATTGCAACAAGATCATGTTTGATTATAGGGTTCTTAAACAAAGGTTTCTCTCATCATATCACTAATCATTTTCTCTGGCTTAGTTTTTCTTATTAGTGTTGATACTCACTACAAGAAATTTGGTCTTTTGTCACGTTTGAAAACAGTGACAACAGGTTAAGAAAACTGTGACAATAGATCTATAGTCACAGTTTCAGGTCTAACGTCACGGTTTTTGACCGTGAGCAATTCCTAGGGTGACCATAGCTCTATTGTCACGATTTTTTACAACAATGGTCACGTTTTGTCAAAGATACCTATGGTCACACCTCCTAACCATGACAACAGATTTAGCTACTGCTGCGGCTAAAAACCGTGACAATAGACACGTTTGATTCGTGTAATGAAGATCTATCTTCACATTTCAAAACCGTGACAACAAAATACTCTATAGTCGCACTTTAGTTACCTGTTAAAACCGTGACAACAGCTAATTCTGTAGTCACTGTTTTTCTAATAGCTACAATATTAAAAATTCGTAATCGAATAATAAATTCAAAATATAATTCAAATTGCAACAATAGTGTTTGCAATAAAATATTTATGTAACAACTCAAATGGCTAACAAAATAACATAGTATCTCAAATAACATTAGTATTCTAGTATCAATTCAAAAGTAAAAAAAGACAACCAAAATACATCCAAAATATAATCCCTAAATAATCTTCAAGTATCAATTCATTAAAAAAAAAAGACAACCAAAATATCTAAAGGAGTAGACATCCAAAATATAATCCCTAAATAGTGATCTTCAATCATGTAGTCCTCCTCCTGCAAATCAAAAAAATAGTAAACATATCAATCACCAAGAGGAATAACATAAAAATATTATTTTTTTATACTTAGTTTGAGAAGTCAATTACAAATCAAAAACTGCAACACAAGACAAAGCACTACATGTTTCAGAGTAGCACAAAACAAAAGCAAGAACCGCCCAAACCAGAACCAGCAACACAAGACAAAGCACTACAAGCTACAGAGTATTACAAAACACAAATAAAAACAACCGCCCAGAATGAATTAATAGGCCATACAACGATTAACACCAAAACACAAACCAAATTATAATAAAAGAACTACCCAATCTGCCCAATAATTACCATCTACGCTGATTCTCATTTTCTCTCATCCCCCATTCCTTTAGCCAAGTTGACACCTTACAAATATGTTTTTCCAACCAAACTAATCTAACTCTTCAACAACTAAATTCCTTAGCCAACTAAAGTAAGTGACAAATATACAAGTAAAAGTATAGGTACTTACTTCCTCATTGTTTGGCATATAACTCGATCCAGATGATGGAGGAACATTTTGCCGCACCTCATTTGGGGCACTGTTTACATCAGGTGCAGATTTTTGGGCAGTGCCTATCATGGCTTGCACTTGTTCAGAACTCAAAGTAGGATTAATCTGTTGGAACAAACCTTTTAACAAAGTTGTTATACCATCCATCCTTGTATTCACTGTTAAAATTTCTTCTTGATGTTTCAGCTTGAGTTGTTCAATCTCCTTGTCCTTTTTTAGAGAAGTTTTCGTGATTCCTCGACCATACAAATGAACTCGACCATGTCTCTCCTTTCCAAACAGCGCCTCAAAAGTCTCATCATCACTATGCCCAATCTCCTTTAGAACCTTAACATGGTCCTATAAATTTTCAAGTAACATTATCGATTCAGTATAACAATAGCAGACTGAACCCATAAAATAAATAACCAAGTTGATCTATATATGCTAGGTTCTGTTCACTACCACAATTTGAACAATTTCATATTTTGTAAATCAATTACAAAAGAAATCAAGACATATTACTTCAAATAACTTACTATCATTTCTTGTGTTGATGAATGAAGTGTCTCTCCTTTTTTGTTTGTTCTAGTTGCGACAAACATTTCAGCTTGTGAAGGCTCTTCATTGTTTTCCTTTTTAGCACACTATACAAGGAGAAATCCCAAAGATGACTAATTCCTCACTTAAAATACATAAAAATCAAAGGCACATATTTATAATAAAGATCATACCAGTTCAGCGCGGACCATCTCAAAATTAACAGGTCCCATTCTATGATTACACTTTTGCTTGGATCTGTTTTCTGTATTCTTCTTCGCTATGGCCTAGAATTCAATATAAATTAAAAGCATGAATTTCACAGCACGCAAGCATTAAAAGTATGAATTTCAGTATGAAAACATCTTACTGTTGTTACTTCATAGTTCCAAAACCGAACCAATTTTCGAAAATGGTCTTCCGGTATCGTCGTTGGACGATTTTTCAGCATTTTTCTAAATGATTGATATGGTGTATAATGCAATTCCTTGATGCGTTTTTTATATTGCTTCCAAGCCTCAGCAATGGTAGACAACACCCAAGGCGCTCCATCAGATGGAACATTGCACTTTTGCTGCCAAATATTTTATCAATGTTAAAAAAGAAAAGTAGTTTGAGTAAATCATGTAAGTTGATGTACATAAGTTTAAAAGAGAACTATTGATGCATATGCATCTTAGGTTGTTTTTAGTCCCAATTTCTCTTGATTATCATGATATTCTTTGTGAATTATTGTTATTAATTGATCAATTAAACAAACTTGATGTTCTGTGAGTTGTATTTGTGTTCTTAGAGAAATTCACTAAGATTTTAGGTGATTGAAGACCATTAAAGAGAGATTAAAGAAATGAAGATAAAAAGGAGCAAAGTGGACGCCCAGTAGGTCTCACGTTGTACGCCAGTACTCACGCCATACGTGGGAAATGAAGAGAAGCAAGCAGCGTTGCACAAAGAGCCCACGTTATACGTAAACTCCTTCACGTCATACGTGGGCATCAAAACACAAAACTCAAAATTGGCAGTGAACCCACGTTATACGTGGATGTGTGGCGTCAGGCATAGGAATTAGATGTCAATCTTCACAAACTTGGCAGAGAGCCCACGTTATACGTGAGCTCTCCCACGTCATACGTGGATATCAAATCCTCAATATCCTAAAACGATGCATTCTCATTCCAATCTAAGATCTTTTGGGCATCAATTACACTCATTAATCAAGGGCATTATTGGAAGATTGAAGAAAAAATTGATTGGAAGATTAAGTGAAGAGATAAGAATTGTAAATCATAGGAGATAAGATTAGGATTAGATTAAGATAAGATTAGATTTTGATTTAAATTTAGATTAGGATATATATAAAGAGTGATTTAACCACCTAGGGTAACACACTCAGCACAGATCAGTTTTCCATTATTTTTAGATCTAGTTTTCATTATGCAAGGCTAAACTACTCCATTGTTAAGGGTGAAGAGCTCTGTTCACCCAGCATGAGGTAGTCAACTATGTACATTCGTCTATTAATTCATTGAGGTATTTTCAGTTATCTTCTATGTATGATTTAATTTTCTGTTCTTCATCCCAATTGTTTAGAATCATTGAGAGGTGTTCTTAACTTGTCTAGGGCTAGATTAATTGGATTGAGAGATCTATTAATTTATGCTAGCTGGAAATTGAATCACATAATCAATTAAGTCTAACTAGAGATAGTCAAGTTAATTGTTATGCAACTAATAATTTTGTGGGTTAAAATTGGATTAGAACTAGTTTGGATAAAGTGACATTTAATCTAATCTAGGATCACTTTTGAGACACATAAGGATTAGAATCTGATTTAGATCTTCACCTATTTATTTGATTGATTGACTAAGAGATTAGCTTTTGATTAGGCAAATAGAAACTAAGTTACTAAGAGATTAGGGCTTGGTTACACTAGATTCGTTGTGCTTGATAACTGAGAATCTAGAATTAGTATTCGAATGTATGCATTGGCCCTCAAGGGAAAAACATCTCTGAAGCTCTTAACATCTCATTCCGTTGATTTAATCACAAGTAATTTTCTGCACTCTGTCTTCTTATTTTTGTGCAACACATCACCATTCTCCTTAAGGTTTTAACTTGATCTGATTAGAATAATTGATAGATAGTATTGTTTAGTCCTTTATTCCTCATGGGAACGATACCCACTTTACCGTGGTATTACTTGTACGATTCGGTGCACTTGCCGAGATCAGAGCGTATCAACTATTCACTCACTTTGGCATAAGCAAGCATTTTGGTCTTATTCTCATCCGGCACAGCTTGCCAATTAGTATATAGCAATGTGACATCTTTTGTATCCCTAGCAAAAGTGCCCAAGAAACGACTAAATTTTACAAATTTTTTCCTTTGTAGGACCTATAGGTTTTCCTCTCATCCATGTTAACTCTATTTTTTCCTTCACGTCATGCATCTTCATGAGGAGAGTGGGGCCTCGACTTTTCTTCTTTGTAGTTTCTTTTTCCATTGCATCAAACCAAAAGTTGAACATAAGTCACATATAAATGAAATGAACAAAATATATCAAAAACCTATTAACACCTTCTATATACTCGTTCTCATACCTTGGTAAATCCATCCATTCTTTCGATGGAACATGACCAAACCTAAGAATTTAACTGTATCAACTATCTAAACATAATCTACTATTTCAAGTGTTATTCACATTCTAACATGTATCAACTAAACACGAAAATGA
>JASCZI010120925.1:52900-82798 GCA_036250425.1 Stylosanthes scabra | reverse complement strand
GGTTTTACAGGATTTCTCTGTGCTTATGGATGGGAAACGCATTGAAGATCTTCAGAGAATGTACTCACTCTTTTTAAGGTATTCTCATTTTTATGTTGTCATTTTCATCTTTTTGTTAATGTTTCTAGATAGAAAGCTCCATTCGGTAAGTTGTGTAGTCAGCTATTTTGAGTGCTTTTTCATTCAATATTTTCTGATAGCTTTTACTTTTTTCCTCAAGTTCATGTCTCAAACTGGAGAAGCACCTAAAGAGAATTTCATTGATGTGAGAGCAAGAAGAGGCCAAGCTACTTATGGTCACAATCTTGCTTAAAGGTATATACCATCATTTTAATAGTTAACACAAATGTTTGTTGTTGATAATGGAAGTAAAGACACCTTATTTTTATTTTATTTTATTATGAATGTATTGAAAAACCAAGGATGAAATCACTATGTATGAATTATTGTTTTTGCAGGTTGGGACTTATCATATGTAATCTGTGAGAATTAATATGAAGCCTAGAAGTTCAGGAATTGTGAGTAGAGGAATAGCCTTGGATGGTTTTTTATTTAGTCTATTAAGTATCAAACACTCTCGGTTGTTTAAGGATATTATGTTTATAAATATATATTTTGTTTAAGGATAATTTTTATTATTTAAAGAATATTTTATATAGTATTGTTATGTATATATGTTTTATTTTATAATATTTGATTAATTTAATTAAAAATAAAGGATTATATAACATAATCATATTAAATATTAGGTTTTAGAAAGCATATTATTAGAATATATATAATTTTAAAAAAAAAAAGAAAAAGAGAGAATAGGCTACGCTTATAAAGAGTAGCCTTAGGTATACGTTGGGACGACGCTTATGAAGTGATGCCTTAGCTACGAAAAGTGACCCCTATTCCTGTATGCTGAGTAACGAAAAGCGACCCCTATTCTATTCAGGGGCATCACTTCCGAAGCGATGCCTATTCTCCTATCCAAAAGTGCACCCTTAGGTGCAGTAAAGCGTTGCCTTTGGGAATAGGCAATGCTGGAATAGGCACCACCAAGCAAAGCGTCTCCCTAGCCAAATAAGCGTTGTCTATTGCTAAGGCATCATTTTTTCACACTTTTGGCATCACTTACCAAGGGTAGCCTTAGGGGTGAATTTCTTGTAGTGCCTCTAGTTCATAGATGTTCTTTAATTGTTCATCCATTTCCAGCCCCTCAGTAGCCAAACTCTTTATTTTAATTCATGTTTGAATGATTGTTGTTTGACTCTCTTGTTTAATTAAAGTAATTTCACTTAATCCTCTCTTTTGTTCATCTTTATTTCCATTATATCACTCTTGTTCTTTTGTTCTTAGTTTGTGCTTGCTAGAAATTAATTCTTGTGATAATCCATTATTGTCCTCTTTGATGATTATTGATGTTTGTTGGTTATTTTGTTGATCTATTACAATTGCTAGTCTAGATTGTCATTTTCTCTTGTTATTAACCATGTTTTCATTTTATGCATACCAAGTGTTTGATGTTTTGTTTCTTATAGCTATGGAGTATTGTTCTTGTGTCTTGGTCATGGGTTAAAGTGTGGATGATCTTAGCCACTAATCCCTAAGGACAAGAATGGGTTAAGGCCCGGGTTAAAACTGCTCTGTTAACGCTAGGCTTTTGCTAGTGATGATTGAATCATTAATGAGATGAACTTGATGAATTATTCGAGTTCCAAGGACCTACGACATTCGCACTAGTGAGTTGGCTAGAACATTCAGAATAGGGTTAATTCCACCCACTCGATCATTTGATAGAGTGGGCTTTATGTCTTATGTGCGTGACAACCATTCATAATTGGGATTAGTGGTGATCATAGGGACACACTATACTTCAATCCAAGACCAAGCACCTTTATTACTTGCAACAAAAGTTATCTCTCGTTTTTACTCTTGTTACCATCTCTCACAATTGCAACCCCCAATATTTTCACAATCATTTACGAGCCACAATATTAGGGAGAACGACCCGAATTCCATACTCGATATTTTAATTTGGTTGCAAACTCTGTGACACTTTCTTGTTGAAGAAAAGTTCCAACCTCATGTTCATAACTATTTCAGGTTCCTCTACGACGAACTCATTTGTTTTCAAAAACGACAAGGAAATTCTGAACCGACCTTGAGAGTGATGCTGTCGGAACGACTTCTTCAAGCTTCCTCCTTTTCTCTCTGTTTCACGACTCCCACCCCCCACTTTCACCTACGCCGCTGACACCCACGCAGTCGCCACCGCCTCTTCTTCTTCCTCGCCATCTCCGGCCACCGCCACCCGCCATCGCGGTGTCTTTTTCAGCCACCCATGCAGTCACAACCGCCTCTTCTTCTTCTTCCTCACCTTCTTCCGCCACTACCACCCGCTGTCACGGTGTCTTCTTCAGTACCAGAAGCATGCTATGGATTGATCTACAAAGCGCGATCTATTCTTTACTTCTTCTTCGCTCAATCCTGTAACACCCCAATTTTCAACACCGTGCACAGCGCCTACGATTGGAAGGCCACATTTCCTAACCTAAATATTTCTAAACTCTAAGACCATATTATTACATAACAGCCTGTCGTGAAAAGCGTTAGCGCATCAAACATTATAAACAAGCAATATAATCAACCAACCGATATATAATGACTCCTTCATCAATGAAGAAATCCCAAGATAATATATGTTTATAGAGCACATAAGACCACACTATCCTTACAGACTCAAGATACCAAACTGTAGCAAATTCTCCCAGCCTGACCTCACATACACAGGTCTCCTAAACTAGGACTCGGGACTAGGAATGAAACTAATACAACAACCCTAACAAAACACCTAAGCCTCTGTTGTTCTAACAAGCGAGGCACTCTAAGAACTCGGACTCAAAGACCGCGGCGGCCAAACTCCGGATACATCGTAGCTTAGACCGTCACGACTAACGGACTGCCGATGAGCTGCCTCCACTGGCTCATCAGGAACAGAAGCTTGACTGCTACGAAGAGGAGAAGGTTCAGGCGCACGTCCCAGCTCTTCGATGTAACGTTGGAAATCCTCTTCTGCGTCTATGTCCATTGGCAGAGAAGGTGTAGCAAGAACCCTATCTTCAGGATTACCCGCTTCCTCCGGATACTCTTCTTCCATCTCCGGATCTTCCTCACTAGACTCTCCTTTCTCAGAGGGATCCATCCCTCCAATCTCCTTTTCGTCATCGGCATCGCACATCCAGCCTTCGGATGGCGGAATGAGTTCCCAACTCCTCAGCTTCCTTACCGAGCAACTAGCCGTACCATGGCGGAAGGAACGTGTTCCTTTGACAGAAAACGTGGAGCGTTCACGTTGGGCAACCGGCATTGTTCTCGGAGAGTAATGCGGCGAAGGACGTCTAGATGAACGTCGTCTCTCAGTAGATGACTCCTCGCTCTTGGAAGCACTAACAATCTTATCAGCCATCAGAGCCTCGATCGGAATCTCGTACGGACGATCAGGGTAGAACCGAATGCTATGGAGAGGATGAACGAAAGACTCGTCATCAAAGTGGTAACGTCTAATCTTGAAGGTTCCTAGTTCAGCATCAGCTCTCATATCGTGATCCTCGAACTTCTCGCATTTCTCGTACTCATAGAAGATCACGCCGTTTCCCATCTACGCGTGGGTTAAAGAAAGAAAACGGGGGTGAGAACCTATCGTTCCCAGCTGACTTCTAGGTCAACTACTCTATCCTAGGGGCTCACGTCACGTAGGTAGAGTACAGATAGCAGCATAGCATATAGCAAAGCAGATAGCGATAGCAGATCGTAGAGCAGATATCGAAGCGAAACAAAGACTCAACAAAACGACTTGGAAAGGTAAAAAGGTAAAGCAAACAATAAACAAGCAAACAAACAATCAAGCAAGCAACAAGCAAGCAAATAAGGTACTGTAAACACACACAATCAAATGCGCAACCAAGTATGATGCATGTCTAGTCCTAAATGCAGGCCATGAGCTCATGCGTCGGTTTACTTCCCGCACCCGAGGATTACTTAGGATCAAGCCCAAGTATGGTTCACCACTGTCGAATGTCGTGGGCTTCAGCTACCCAAAGCGGCCATGTTCCTTCAGCTAGAACATGTAGCCAAGTTCCTTCAGCTAGAACTGGTGGCACACCCAAATCCCATCAGCTAGGACTGGTGGCAAAGGTACTCTTGGTACTCTCAATAGTCATGGTGAGGATCCCGTCACCAGCAAGCTCAATAAGCAAGAAAACCGCATCGACAGCGGAACAGGATGATCATCTTAGCCTCTCAGGTAGCTAGCCCTTCAGCTTTCATTCTCAACAAGTGGGATATTACCCAGCGCTTGGAGCCCTTATCTCTTAGTCAAGCGAGACGACACCCAGCCCTTGCAGTCCTTAGCACATAGTCAAGCGGGACGACACCCAGCCCTTGCATTCCTTAGCACATAGTCAAGCGAGACGACACCCAGCCCTTGCATTGCATTGCTCTAGCTTTAGCCTCAGCCTCTTAGCATAGCATAGCTCTTAGCATCCACCGGTTCATTCTAGAGAACCGTTAGCCGGGTAGCATTCTGTAGCCGGATTAGCCTTCGGTCTACATGACTTAGTTGAACCAACCGGTCTGACAGTGACGCAAGTCCGATAGGACCGATACTTGGTCGATTGTCATTCCAATCCATTCCAAGGGGTTAAACCGGTCCAGAACCATGAACCATTCCCAAGAAAGAAACCCGATTCGATCGCCGTGTCCCATACCATCGTTGACCAAACCGAATCGGTATCAACCGTCACATCTAGGATTACTCACTCAAGTTTGGGGCTTTCTCATTATATTCACATAATTACACAGAGGCTCTATTATTCTCTTGAGGTTTTTACTTCTCGATTTCATATGATTCAATTATGAGAGCCTATCATAGCTAAGTGATTAACAGATTATGATTATCATTCTTCGTAGCTTTTATTAGCTTATAGTCTTTGCACTTAGCTTGTATTATTAATAGCTTATGATCGTATATTTCTTAGACTCTTTCAAAGGCTTATCTCAATAGCCATATAACATATAAATATATCTTATTCAAATATATTTATCATCCTTTAGTACCTAGCTTTATTATCATATCAAAATACTTTAGCTTCACTTTAATATTAAAATACTTAGTATACTCAAAATAAGTCTTTCTCTCTTTTCTTATATATATATATATATATATATACTCACTTACATATAGCATTAATTTTTCAAAGACCAAATTCATATCATGAACACCTTAATTATATTTTCTCCAAAGATATATGTAATCTCTTAAGTCATTATCGTTTATTTATCCTCTTATAAGCTTTTCACTGAAATTATCATCGCTTTTACATTAGGGGCTAGCTTCAATGCTAACCATTCTCTTAGATATTTTATTTATCTTTATATATATCTCAACATCTCATCTTATATTTATAAAACACATTTCTTTGGAGAAAAAACCAGAATCAAGCACTTTTAATTTAAATCCCTTTTTGAGCTTAGCGTTATTTTCCGAAAAACCGAAACAACACTAGTTTACTAAATCTCGCATAGAAAATCCGTTTAAATTCCTTTTTGACTCAAACCAAAGCCATTTCCTTTCTAATACTTATATTTACCCACTGTAAAAACAGTTTTGCCAATATTGAGTTAAATGACAATTCCGCCCTTACCACTTTCCTTTAAGAACCGAAATGCACTAGTTTACGAAAATATTAATAACTTTTTCGTTTCAAAATCTATGAAGGTCAAACTGGTTGCATTTCAACACTAAGACTTCCCTTTATCTCCAGTAAAAACAGTTTTAATAAAAGATACTTTCGAAATACCAAAACTGCCCTTGAACCACTTTACCCATTCTCGATTTCAACTAGCTTTTGCAATTAATTTATTTACCTAAGTTAACTTTATTATTCTAGCCTCAAATTTTACATCTAAGCTCATTAGACACATACTAAGTCCCCATAAAAACAGTTTTGAAAACAACATTTGTTAAATGACACTTTTACCCTTTTTACCCCTAAACTAGTAAAAATACTCTAAGCCACTTTAAAGCTTATTTCTTTTTACTTCCAAAGCCAAAACCACTTCAAAACATATTTATTTAAACACTTTAATTCTGGAAATTTTATAAAACATATTTAATGACCATTTTGCCCTTAGCTCAAAAACTTATTTCTTTTCACTTTAAGTTATTAATCTTTTAGAACCGATTTATGTACTTTTTAGTAGATCTTTTATTTATTACATTTTTGTCCAAACTTGAGGGAAGCCCTTGGCCTAATAGCACAACATAGGAAGCACAACATATCAAGCACACTTTTTGATCATCATAGCTTATTTCTTAAGCACATGGCCGATTGGCCTATTAGCATTTCAAGCCACTTTTGGCAAACATAAGCTCATATCAAGCAATCAAGCATAGCAATGCATCATCATATATCAAGCACTCAAGCAAGCATAGCATTCATATTTTCCAGCAAAGCTTTAAGCTTTCAAGCATAGCATCTCATATTCATTTTTAAAGCCTTAGCCTTTACCGATCATTTTAGTATGCGAGTCCTTTTCAAGCACATATATGACCCAAAATAAAATCTAAGGACCCTAACCCCCTTACCTCTTGTAGATCCCGTGTCATAGCCAAAGAATGGACACCAAAGCCCCCTTGAGTGACACGACCAAACAAAGCTTTGAGCTTGAACCCTAAACAAAAATATATCACAAGATGGTAGCTTTATGTGAGTGTGGGCTCTATAGGATCATAAGCAAGCTAGGTCTTGCACTTACCTCTTATTAAACCAACTAAAACGAAGAAGGAAGGAGTGATGAAGCTACGGACAAGAGCTTGGAAGGAACAAGCTTGTAGTTGAAGAAAAACCTTGAAGATATGGTGGTGGTGGATTCGGCCAAAGCAAGAAGAAGTAGTAGGAGATTGTTCTTGCTATTTCTAATATGATAGTGATGAAGAGGAAGATGAGAGAAGAAGATTGATGTATGATATGATGGTGTTTGTGTATGAGATTAGGGTTTGGTGTTCTTCATGTTCATCATTGTTCATATGAACATTCAAAGTATTCTTGCTAAAAGTTGGTGTTTGATCTTAATAAGCAAGAGAGAGAGTTTTTGGTGTTTTTATGTGTAAGAAATCTGAAATGGATGATGAAGGAGCTGAGAGAGAGTTTCGAATATGATGAGAGAGGTTAGAGAATTTTTGGTGATGTTTTTGGTGTAATTTTTTGTATGAAGCTAAATGAGTGGTAAATGAGGTTAAGTGTGGGTAAATGAAGTTAAGTTAAGCTAAATAACTTGGTAAGGAAGGGGGAGTGAGTCACGGCCAAAGGGAGGGAGAGTGAGCATCTCATTTTTTTGTTGTATTTTTGTTATGAAGAGTGTGGTAGCTTTTTGTGGTGTAATGGTAAAATAAAAATGATATAATATGATAAAGGTGGTAAAGAAAATAATATAATAAGAATAAAGGTGATATAGAAAGAATCAAATGGAAGCTTTTGCATGTTCCTAAGCCATGCAACCAATGAGAGAGAAGCCTTTTCAAAAAGGTGTCTCAAAAAGCAAAAAGCAAAAAGCAAGAGAGAAAAAAACTAGAAGGTGTCATAAAATAATTCTAGGGCATTCTTGGTTTTTACGTCTCAACTTTTACGGGGCGACTAAGGTCCAAAGACGTATTATAGCATCGCGCTATAATTCTAACATTCCGTCATATTTCACATTTTACCGAAATCACGACCGGACGTTCCGCGACGAAAACTAGCGTCGCTAAAATGGTACGAAATTCGCACTTCGAATCTCGCCACCCTTGAGCTACCAACTCAGCTCATCTAGGAAATCATAATTTCCGTCGGAGATATTCTTCCTCAATATCCTCCGTTCGTTCTAAAAGCGACCGAAACGGTTAAACCGTCGCCGAATAGCGCACTGTCGCTAAAAACAGAAAATCATCGAAACAAGCATATAATGGAAACGAGTTCCATAACACACACATCTAGGGCATCCAAGACCCTTAAACACGCCATTAGCCATCAAAAGCACAAAATCACAGACATTCACACGTTTCTGTCAGAAACGGGAAAAGCAAAAAGACGGGGTTTTACAAATCCCGACCATCGCCACCGCTTCTTCGTGCGTCCCTATCCTTCGTGCATCCATGTTAGGTTCTTTTTCTTGTTTCTCTGTCTTCTTCTTTTTCTTCTTCTTGTGTCTCTGTCCGGTGATAATGGTGTTGGTGGTGGCGGCATTAGTGAGGTTAAGGTTAGGCGGTGGTAGTGGTTCTTGCGTTTTTGTCTAGTGTAATGGTGGTGGTGGCGGCGTTGGTGAGGTTAGGGTGCTGTTAGGGTTAGACATCATTGTACTCTGTTTTGAATGATAACTTGAATCTATTTCGTATGATAATTGTGTTGATGAGGATATAGGGTTATGGATGATAATTGTAATATGTTTTGGATGATAATTTGTATCTATTTCGAATGATAACTTGTATATATATATTTTGAATGATAACTTTAGTCAGTTTTAATCTTTTAGATAATAACTTCTAATTAAATTTATTGGCTCCCTAATATTGATTCCGTAGCATTATAATATATATATATATACATACATTCACTGGGAGAAGCAAAGGAACCAATTTTTTTTTTTTTAATTTTGATAAGTAAATTATGGCGGGTTCTAATAAAATAAGAGGAAATCGAAACAAACAATTTTTTTATTCTAATTTTACAAACGAGTATCTTTATTAATTAAAGGTACATGTTAGAATCTTAAAAGTGGCAAAACTCTTGCAAATCATTATACATCGATAATCTTAAAACACAAAATTGCCAGTTTTAAAACCTAAACACAATTATTCTAATATACTCGTTATCAAACATCATTTATTTTGTCGCCAACTATTCTTATTCTTTTGATGGGAATACTATCAAAGATGCATGCATAGTGGTTTTTGTTGAAGCTAACTAAGATCAACAAGGATAGTAGCAGAAGCAATTTAATTTAAGCTCATCGCAGGCACCGAAGACTCCATGCTCCTGGCCTAAGCATGTCTTTATACAACCTGCCAGATCACAAGGTCCTGACCATGTTTCACTAAGCTTTGGACAAATCTGATCTCTGCGTGCTTCTGCAAATTGTACTGAAAAAAGAATATAATAATAACAAACCAAATTTAAGAAACTAACAATTTATAATACATACATATATATGTCTCACGATATATTTATCATCAGCTTCATTTAAAGCAGGGATTTGATTTGCCACTTGTCAGTGTCCTATTTACTAGTCAATTTTTAGCATTTGATAGCCACCACTGTCTAGCCACCACATAATCCACCATATGTTCAAAGAGAATCAGGATATGTACTTAAGTTTGTCTTTAAAATTAGTCTGTTATCTCTCATGTTTGAGTTTTTTCTTCTTTTGAAAATAAAGAAAGAATTAAACTTATATAACGAAGATATTGAGTTCAGTAAATTTTAAAAGGAGGAGTACTAGATAACATTACAATTAATATTTTTGGCAAGTATATATTTAATCAACCGCAATCAAATTGTTTGTGCTATCCAAAGTTACTGGCCAATATAATAAAATTGATGTGCTCTCTTTTGTGTAAAAAAGTTAGAGTAATGAGGTTTTTAATGTCATATACAATACTGTCGTTCCTCATTTTCAGAATACCTAAAATAGTTTTCAATTTTTTCATATGTTAAATAGTATAATGCCTTCTTAAACAATACACAAAATCAAAGAAAATGTTTAAGAATTTTTATAATTTGTGAGGAACTATATTGAGATTTTTTGAACTAATAAAAAATTGATATGTCTAATAAAAATAACAACAATACTAGATAACCAATAAAAATTCAAACAACATCGGTCAACCACTAACTTAAATTGGATTTTTTATTTCGTTAGGTTTCAGATATTTTATTCTTTTAAAAAATACAATGTTGGCTTGATAGTTGTTTTAAGTTTCGAATGTTCTATAGCTTTCATTATAGACGTTCTATAAACAATAGTTACAGATATTTTATGTTTTGTTGGCTGATTTATTGCTTAGAAAATTATTGGTTACCTATACTTTTTCTAAAAATAAATGTTAGAGACTATTTTAGCTATTTTTAAACTCGACTAATTGGTATTAATTAGCTCAATAGTTGGTGCAAATGATTCTACTTGATTTTTCTTTTCTCATTATCTCGGGTTCAAAACCGCCCCAATATAATAATTAAAAAAAAAAAACACCCTATTTTTAAATCCGGTAAACTAAAGTATCCAATAATCCAATTTTAAAGACCTCGTGGAGTGATTTTAGGTGATTATGCTAAAATTATTAAAATGTCACATAACAACTATAAAAAAGTTAACTACATATACACAGATAGTCGTAATAATTAAAACTAATATATATACACTTATATTCATATACGTAAACTACTACGAACTTATTTTTAATTTGCTTAATAAAAATTTAATTTTAATTTAGAAATAAGGTGACTGTTAGTGTGCTACTAATTAACAATAATCCAGGTTTGCGTATTCTTTGCAAACAGAAAATATTGGTAACCTTTATTCTAATTGATTAGTTAATATTAGCCAAACTAAAGAAAAAAACTAAAACAACAAGAGAAAGTTTAGGGAGTCCAAGATTTGTTAGTCAATAAGTGGTGAATAGATTTTTTTCTTCTTTTCTCTTTCCGTAGCATTACTCAAATAATAATTATAAACGGATTGAATTTTTAATTGATATTGGTTTTTTTTTCTATAACAATTGTGGAAAATATGAAGATATTGTGAAACAATAGAAGCTTACGCTAAAGCAATTTAAGGTTATTTTAGTTTGCAATTTTTTAATTACTAGTAAACTAAAAGTAATTTTATTTTGCATACGTTATCATAGAATTATTGAGTAATATACTAATATTAAATATAATACATGTATTATAATTATCAATATTATTATATACATAAAATTATAAATATTAAATTAAATAATATAATATTAAATTATAAATTATTATCTCCCTGATATTATTAAACAAATAAAGAATATTTTATCTAATACAATACGTACGTAACTACGAATTAGAGACCAATATACACTACACAATATACGATTTATGATTTACGTATATCTTCATTAAATAAAATAGCAGAGAAAAATAAAGATAGAAATAAAGCATGATAACAAAGTTTGAGTTTGTTTGTTTTGTACCCCATGATGAGGAAAAAAGGAGAACCGTAATGCAGAGGAAGTAAAACATAGCCAAAGTTGTTTTACGACGAGAGGAAGCCATTTTTGGTTAAATATAAGTAAGTGATGATACAAGCTGTGAAGTGGAAAGCACCATAATAAGCTACACTTATATATATATGGCATGGAACGAGATTATTGTGAAAGAATAATGAAACGGTTGCATGATTCTTCAACAACAAAAATATGGACAATTTTCACGTCAAAGAGAAAAAGAAAAGAAAAGAAACAACAATATGGATTGCGAGAAAAATTATGAAGACCTGATATCTATGTCTAAGATGCTCAGTTGTTAAAAATAATAATTTAATTAAAGTTATTTTTATTTAACTAAATCTTTAAAATTTTATGTATATAAAATATTTATAAGGGTTAAGTATTATTTTAGACTCTATGACTTTGGTCAAAACTGAAAATTGTCCCTAGTGTTCTTTCTTTAAGTGTCCTTGACCTTTTCTTTTATTTTAAAATCACCATTATGTGTGATAAAAATTTTTCAAAGATAAAATTATCTCTCGAATTACATCATTTCTATCACTATTATTTTTTCCTACATAATAACTATCAACAATATCTATCGGAACGATAAACTTTTTTGAAATTCGACAAGATTAATTTTTTTGACTCACAACTTAAAATTTAATTTTTTATACTTGTTCGAAAATTTATGGTGTTAGTAGTGATTACCATAGAAAGGGGTGGAAGCAATGGTGGTGGAGATAATACAATTTAAGGGGCAATATTGTCGTTAAAAAAAATTGATTCGGATGGACGATTTCAAAATATAAAATATATAAATGTAAGGACCGTTTTAAATATAAAAAAAATCATAGAAACCATTTTGATTTTTTATCAAAATATAGCAAGCAAAACCGTACTTATTAACTCTATCTATAATTATATATTTATTTTATCTAATATTATCTAATTATTTTAGCAATATTTAATAAATGTAAAATAAAATAAGTTTAGGTATTTAAGAGTGATTTTTTATTGTCTTTTGAATATATTAATTTATAATTATAATGTCGGTTAGCTAATAAAATTTTGACCAATATCAACCAACAAATATTGAATTAATTACCATTAATCTAAAAAATAAAATTGATTATCCAAAATAATAACAATTAGTCATCTAAAAATATTAAATTTGATCGTCCAATATCTAAAATATTAAAACTAATAATCTAAATTAAAAAAAAGGGGAGGTCACAAAAAAAAATTGAAAAAGGGGATATTATTATATATTCCAAATAATGACATGGTATGTAACCAAATTTTAAACATATAATACCTTAGTGCAAGCTGTGAGGTATATATAGTCGTTATATGTGTATTCCATTCACATGTTTGGAGGCATCGTATGTCGTTATGTGATTGCTACAAGAAAAGAGTTTCCCAATAATGACATCAATTCAACTTAGACAAAGAAGTATGACAAAGTATTGTTGTGGATCAATTTAACTTGCGCTATAAGCATGACCAAAAAAAAAACTTGCGCTATAAGTGATAATTTTTTACTCATATTTAGTAATCATTAGTTAAGTGATTTTTCTTTATTTTCACGAATGTTGTATGGATACCGAGTAAGTAATCATTAATTCTTAAATTAATCGAAACTTTTCACTAAAAAACTTTTTATATTGTATGATATGATAAGTTGATAACATAACGCCTAAATACATTCTACTTTTTTTTTGTCGTTATTATATATTTTGGTTCCATTTCTTTTTTTTTTATTTTTTTTGTTTTCCTGGGCAAACCCACAGACTTGACAAACCGATCGTAATTATTAAAAAAAATATCAAAATTATACACAAAAGATTTAAATGCTGACAAAACTACCCATAAAAGAGAGAAACAAGTTTTCTATTCATGAAAAATGGATTTTGTATGACAAAACTACCCAAACGTCATTAACGAGACATTGATTTTAAGTAGTTTTGGATAGCGTTTTGGGTAGTTTTGTCATACAAAATCCATCTTTCATAGGTAAAAAACTTGTTTATTTTTTTCATGAATAGTTTTGTCATCATTCGAATCTTTTGTGGGTAGTTTTGGTATTTTTTCCTAATTATTATTTTCTAATACATTTATGCCTAGTACATAAATTAAGGAAAATTCTACCAGTTAAATGTCTCGTGGTGATGACAATTACCACATTTAAAAATTTATCTCTTTCATATTATAGCATTAATTACACATTAAATTTTAATGGCACAAATTAACGATTAAGATTTAATCAAAGTATTTATCCTTACTAGAAGACATTTTAATGTCTTCACCAAAGACATCACCTACAAATTAATTTAATAATAACATTAGTTATTTAAAAAATACAGATAACTAATTAAAAAAGTCAATAATTAATTAATTTTATATTTTATTAGATATAGAACATTTAAAATCTAAAAAAATAAAATATTTAATTTAAGATATTGATTGATGTTTGCTGAATTTTTGTGAATTATCTAGTATTATTGTTTTAAATTATATGACTTATATAATAGTGATTTTATTTATCGTTATAAATACTGAATGAAATAAATAATTAGCACTCTTAATTTGGATTTAAATGAGAGAAAAAACCAGATACACTATCTTATTTGGGCTTTAGAGTTTTATTGGAGTTACCCTCAAATATAAATAGCAAATTTTAGAGTTTCAGTCCTAACATGTTAAAGTTGCTTGAAAATGAATTCTCTTGATTTTTTCTTTCTCGATTATTTGTTAAATATAATCTTTTACATATATTCTTTTATATATTTTCTTTTGGTCTCACTTAAAGAATATAAGAGAAAATACAATTTACAACAACACTGGAGAGAGAAAAAAAATGAAAAGGATATATTCCCTCTTTTTTCTATCAGAAAATTTGTGATTTAGTCTTATAAAAATATAGAAACATACAGGGATGTTATTGATCCGATTTGGTTTGATTTTGTACAAAAAAACTAACCAAACTGATTAATCCGGTTGATTTATTTACGCTATGAACCAAAGAACCAAACAAAACACAAGTGGTTTGGTTAGATCAGTTTTTCAGTTTTCAAATTATAATTAAAATAAAATTAATTTCCAGTAAAAACTAAAATCCAAACCTTCAATAAACCAAAATAACAAAAGTATATCATATCCAAATCCAATAATGATTCATCTAAATAGTCTTTAGAATCAAACAATCAACATCATGATTCATCTAAATCCACACTTAAATTTTTCATCATCATCTCCTTATGGTGAAATTTTTACAAAATCAAATAAAGAAGAAAACAAATATATAAATATTAAGTATAATAAAATGAAAACAAAAAAATAACAAACAAGTAGTAACCAGAAACTTCAGAGAAGAGAACACTTTTATTATTATTATTATCAATAATGCTAGGTAACTAATAAAAAGTCAGACAACATTAGCCAACAACTTAAATTGGATGTTCTATTTTTTTATATTTCGGATGTTCTGATTTTAGGTTTCGGATATTCTGTTTCTAAAAAATATAAAGTTGGCTTATAGTTGCTTTAGGTTTCGGATGTTCTATGACTTCCATTTGTGGATGTTCTATAAACAGTGGTTATAGATGTTCTATTTTTTGTTGGCTGACTTGTTGGTCAAAAAATTATTGGTTACCTATACTTTTCATATTATTATTATTAGAATAATGTTACGGAACCAACATTAGAGAGCACTTAGGGATCCAATGAGTTCAATTAGAAGTTATCATAAAAAATTGACCAAAAGTTATCATCCGAAACTAAAAAAAAAGTTGTCGTCCAAAATAGATACGAGTTATCATCCGAAACAAAATATAATTATCATCCGTAACCCTAAATCATAAACTCTCACCAACACAATTATCATCCGAAACAGATTCAACTTATCGTCCAAAATAAAATATAATTATCATCCATAACTTCGCTGCCACCACCACCATCACCAACCGCAGCAGCACCACCACCACCACAACAATAACAACAACAACAAACACCACCACCACCACAATCCTAACACAACAACAACAACAACACAACCACAAGAAGAAGAGGCGGCGGCAGCACGGCGATGTGCGTGCTGCTTGAAAGTGTTGCAGAGTCCATGTTAAAGAAGCATATCGCGATTCAGTGTTTTGGTGATACAGTGGCGTTTTATTTCCGATTGAAGGAGTTTGTGGAGTGTGGAAAAGACTTGGAGGAGATGAAGAGGATGGTGTTAGGGATATTGGAGGTGGAGGTTGATCCAAAGGGAGGGGCGGGGATGGCGGAAGTGGCAATGAGGAGGAGGAGGTGGCAGTGGCAGCGTCTTCATCGATGATAGTGGCGGGCAGAGAGAGGGTATGTCATGCTTTTTGGGGAATGAAGAGAGAGAAAGAAGCTCATGTGCTCCATGGGCTCCCCTTATTTGTTTCTCGGTAAACTTTTCATTATTATTATTATTATTATTATTATTATTATTATTATTTTCATTAGAGCATGACTTGTTTCTAATAATTTATTTACGGATTACAACAACAATAGCTGGACTTATTTTTCTGAAGAAAAATAACAAATGTCAATGGTTCCAGATGCTTAAATAGTCGGATCTTTATTTGTAAGGAGGCAATGACAGGCTAATAAAGGTGGTGAATGGAGGTAGTGATAGGCTGAGTAAACAAAATGAGAATTGAGAAGGGACTCAAACATGATGTGTAGGTGCATGGAGAGAAGAGAGTGTGAGGGTTTTCACTTTTCAACTTTTATATCTAGGGTTAACCATTGAAATAAGGAAAATTCTACTACGAAGACACGTGCGTTTGGGAGAGAGACTGAGACTGGAGGACTGAGACTGAGACTGAGACTGAGAGACTGAGACTGAAATATGTTTGTGTATTGTGTTTGGTTTAAAATTAATTAGAGATAGAAACTGAGAGATAGAGATTTAACTAAGTTGATGGAGCAGAAATAAAGATTAGTATTAGAAACTATAATGTTGATTAAAGGTATTTGAGTAAAAAAATATTATTAAAATTTCAGTCCCAATCCCCAATCTCCCAGTCCCTCCAATTTGGAGGTATTGAAAATACTGAAATTCTGGGGACTGAGACTGAAATTTTAGTTCCAGTCTCTGTCCAACAAACACAATACTGAGTCTCAGTCTCCCAGTCTCAGTTCCAATACTTGAAAACACATGCACCCTTAGGGTGTGCTTGGAACAAAGACTAAGACCGTGACACTAAAACTAAACTAAATTTATGTATTTTGTTTGATGTAAAATATACAATAATGAGTTATATATACAAAGACTAAAACAATTAAAATAACTAAAATACCCTTTAACCTTACTATCATCATCATCATCTTCTTCCTTCAAATCTTCAAAGCTTCGTTCTTGAAACGTTACGTGCATACCCCGAAATCATGGCAATCCAAGAGGCCTTATTAAACGATGAGATAGAATCAAAAAGGCGCGGGTGGAGAGAGGGAGGGAGAATTTGGAGTACATATCGACAAGGGAGGACTTGACGACATTGTCATGGGCGAAAGGAGAGAAGAGGAAGCGAGCGTGAAGCTGCTTGCCGAGGCAGCAAGAGAGATGAAGATGGAGGCAGCCCTAATTTGATTGGAATGAAGGACAGTGTTGGAATTTTAAAAGTGAAATGAGGAAATTAAAGGAAACAAAAGTTATTAAAATTTCAGTATCATTCTCAGCCTCCCAGTCCCTACTAAATGGAGATACTGAAAATACTGGAATTTTAGGGATTGAAACTAAAATTTTAGTTCCAATCTCCCAGTCGTAGTCTCACTTCCTTTACCAAACGCTACCTTAAGATGTCTTTTGGTGTGGACACGTCAATGTTTGTAATATCTAAAAGGCTCACATCTCTCTCTTGATGATGATAATTAGTGCATGACATTCTCGTTCCTTTAAGACTGCACAACTTTTTAGCCAATTGCTGGCTCACTATGCACACTATCATTTCCTTTCACATGATAACAATCCCACTGTCACAATATCTTTTATTTTATTATAAGATTGTTGCACTAGCTATTTGACTGACACGTGGATGCCTATTATCGTGTCAAGTGGTGCGTCGATATTTTCATATTATTCTTGCTTCAATTAATCAAGAAGTTTCTTGAAATGTGTAAGATTAATTTGAATCATTTACTTCAATCAATCAAAATGTTTATTGATTTTGTAAGATCAATCTGAATCATTTATTTCAATCGATCGAAGTGTTTATTGAAATATGTAAGATTAATTTGAATCGCTAGTTTTAAATTGAGTTGTATTTTAAAAACTTTCCCAAATTAAATTAAAATGTTAATTACGATTTTAAAAACTTCTATATTTAGAGTATGGTGTTTGAAATTAAAAATCAAACAAGTACCTTCCAAAATTAAAGTTATTGATTTCTTTCTTAAATCAATCAAAGTGTTTCTTGAAGTTTATAAAATCAAATAGTAAAAAAAATTCAAAGTTTGTAAGATCAATTTTAAGCCAAGTATTTACATTACTCTTGCTTCAATCAATCAAGAAATTTCTTGAAATATGTAAGATCAATTTGAATCGTTTGCTTCTATTAATCAAATTGTTTCTTAAAATGTGTAAGATCAATTTGAATCGTTTGTTTCAATCAATTAAAGTGTTTATTGAAATGTGTAAGATTAATTTGAATGGTTAGTTTTAGATCGTTTCCTTGATTGAGAAATGTTTTAAAGACTTTCCCAAGTTAAATTTAAATTTTAATTACAACTTTAAAAACTTCCATATTTAGAGTATGATGTTTAGAATTAAAAATCAAATAATTACCTTCCAAAATTAAAGTTGTTGATTTCTTTCTTAAATCAATCAAACTATTTCTTGAAATACGTAAGATCAATTTGAATAATTAGTTTTAAATGATTTTCTTGATTGAGTAATATTTTAAAGACCTTCCCAAGTTAAATTTGAATTTGAATTACAACTTTAAAAACTTCTATATTTAAAGTATCATATTTGAAATTCAAAATCAAATAAGTACATTCCAAAATTAAATTATATAAAATAATAATTTAATTTAATGGCATTGATACAATAAAAAATGAAAAAAAAAAGATTCTTATCATAACTTAAAATTGATCATATTCTATATAAGGGTTAGAATACCAATATTATACCTTTTACCGATTGAGATTGCGCTCGCAAGTTAGAACGACGTTTATCGTTTTTGGCAAGAAAATCAAATGGCTCTTGCTACTGATTTTCTTGAGGATGTGGGTTCTAAGAAGTTTGGTTGGTGCTTCAACGTATACTTGATTCAGTTGTGGGAAGAGCTTGATAAAATTAACGAGTAAGAGACCAATGGTACTTTGGCATGGTCATCTAAGATATTAAAGTTGTTATTTTAATTTGATATTGTATTATTGTGTTTTAATTTATCCACTTGAAAATTTGTTATTTTATAGATTAATATTTACCTATTTCACAAGCAGGTATTCGAGTACATGGATGAATTCCAAAACTTTTTGATTAAGTGGTGGAGGAATAAATTTTAAGAGTTTAAAATGTATACTATTTGTAAATTCATTGTGGCAGACACTAGACAAATCACGCGTGCCAAATCATATAAACAGATCCTAATTTTCTGCAAGAAAACAACTATTCAACCGGTTGAAGTTCTTTCTTTAGAATTGCGTCCTTTTGTTATGAAGATCATATCAGATTTGTGAAATGCCGAATCTGTTGATCTATATAAATTTTTTTGTTAGTTGAACCCTTTTAGTAACTTTTTAAATGAAATACACTATTTTAATTTGACATGGTCATTATGGAGCCATTTAAATTGGTAATCATATGATGCCTAAATTGGCACGGCTAAATTGACACAGACATCATCGGTGAAGTGGTTGGGATGCAAAAGTATAGAGAAGTAGTGACAAGCAAAGGAATTAATATTTTGTTGTAATTAATTCTTCTTGCCAATAAGAATTTAGTTTCACTAGCTTCACTTTTGTTAAAATTTATATAAACTGTTAAATGATGCTTGCTTCTTTTGATAGTAACTACAAAATAAATTGCATACTTTTTGGAGTGTCAGTGAATGAATTTCTCCCGCACTTTCAGTCATTGAATTTATTACAATATAAACATGTGTTGTTAGATATCTTTTGAAACTTTTTTCTAAACAATTTTGAAATTTTTTATGTGCAAAGAGGACTTTGGTATAGAGTCATTTTCAGGTCTCAAAGTTACATATTAATCTAGATTTACTAGAGGACCGAGAATTTCATAATAGATTAGGGTGTTGCATCTAAAATTTTGTGTTTTCATTTTTTTATTTGGAAACTTAGTTTCAAAACTCCTACTTTTCAGACTATTTGGAGATAACCCTTCTACAACTGTCAGTATTAATTTTTTCTAAAAATTCAGTTCGATATGTTGATGAACTCATGTGATGATTATTGCTAACAGTTAGTTATTTTAATAATATGTCTCTTTATGAATAGAAATACATAATGATGTAACCAAGAGTTATTTATAAAATATACGAAAATATCTAAATCTCATTAATTTGTTGAAATAAGTTTACCAAAAACATATTATTAAAAATATAGTATAAAACTTAAATATATAACAATCGCGTTATGCGCGGACCATATACTAGTTTTATATTAAAATCTGGCGGTCATCATTTATAGAATATGATGTTCTTGGAAAGTACCACGGCATATGTGAACATCTTTCTATACTATAAACTAAGTATATAACAAGGTTCAAAAGTCAAATCAGATATTGAATTAGTGGAATTAAACATTTAAAAGTTTAAATGTCTAATTAATATCAACTAAAATTGAATGGAATATAATTAAATAATGCCCTTTTAATAAAATATATACTTTTTAAAAATAAATTTTTAAGTTTCATTACTATAAATTGATTAATCGTTAAAAATAATTAAGTCTGTTTATCTAATTTACAAATTTTGATCTATTTAATCGGTTTTGACCAATTTAGTAACAATTGATTTTACTTCTAAAAATAGGACCAATATATTGGTTAATTTTCAGATTATTAAAAACATAACTATTTATAACGTCTCCTTGCTTTTAATTTAAACTTTTAGAATAAATAGTTTCATACTATGGTCTGATTTGATCCACTATCATGCCTAATATTTTCTGGACATGTATGAATGCATTTCAACTCTTTGATGTATATATATCAACCATGTTAAATGTACACTACAATTAGACACCATTATCATAAGTCCAAAAAAGAAAGACACCATTATAAAATGCCCGATGAAATGCAAAAATATATTGAAAATGAGTGTACACTTATCATTATTTTTGCATACATGTATCACTGTGTGTGTACGGCGCAAGATCCATCCAATTGGAGAAAACAAACTACTTTTTATTTTGATAGGTAAGTTACTGGTTCCAAAATTAGAGGGATTCCAAACAAACGAGATTTCATTATTTTAATTTGTAAACAAGTATATAATCTTTTAATTGAGGTAACATGTTGAAATTTTAACAGTGGCAAAATGATTGCAAAAATTATTAATACATACATCGACGATAATAAGCTTGAAACATTATTATTGTTATTATTTTTTTACAAAAATTTACCACTTATATATAAAAACTGATCTGAACAAATTATTCGAAGATACTCGTTAGCAAGCATCATTTATTTTCTGTCCAATCATTGATGGAAATAGTATGGAATGAAGGTGCATCTATCCATGGAGGTTGTTGAAGGTAACAAGATCAGCAAGGGAAGTAGCAGAAGCAACCTATTTTAAACACATCACAGGTACCGAAAACTCCTTGTTCCTGGGTTACGCATGTCTTTATGCAACCTGCCAAATCACAAGGCCCTGACCATGTTTCGCTAGGCTGTGGACAAATCTGATCTGTTTTTGTAAATTTTGCTGAAAAAGATAATAATAAAAAACCAAATTAAAAAAACAAAAGCTAATAGTGAATAATAGTATAATACATACATACGGGTATAAGTACGGATGCTATGAATATGGCGCCTATCATTGTGATACCTAGGGTGGTTATAAAATTTTAGTAACGCTAAAAATTTGTTGCTAAAATTAACGTGGCGCTTTTTAAATATTACAAAACATTTTGGATTTGAAAAAAAATATAAAAGTGTTGCATAATATAAAAGATAGTAAAGTATGTTTTCATTCTTAATATTTGTAAAAATTTATTAAAAAATACCCATAACATTTAATTTGATTCAATGTTGCTGTTAATGATTTCGACTAGTTTCAAATTTACTTTTAGTGTCAAATTTTTTATAAGCAACATACGGTCAAGATTTTTTTTCCCCAATAGTAACAATCTTTATATACCGTTCACCACCATCAACACCTATCAAACATGGAGATTTTGATGAGCTTTTGTAGAGCTCATCATGGCGGCGCCGATGTGAAGGGAAGGAAGAAATGATGATGGTGGCAAATGAAGGTGGTAGGAAGCGGATTTAGAAAAAGGAGTGATTTGAAAAGAGAAGACGATGATTTCATGATAATGATGATCGATGAAGGTGAACAGTAATTTGAAGATAAACTTGAAAAAATATCGCTAACCACACATTGACTGTTAAATATTTGACAACAAAAACAAAACAACAACAAAGCCTTGTCCCACTAGGTGGGATCGGCTACATGGATCAAACAATGCCATTGAGCTCTATCATGTATCATGTTTATAGAGAGATCATTAAATATTTGACAGTATGTATATAATTAAAACTAATTGAAAACGTTAGGAGTAAAATTGAATCAAATTAAAAGATAGGAATATTTTTAAAACTCATCGCAAACGTTCAGAAAAGAAAATATTAAAAAAAATGACTTTACTTTTAGCAATATTTTAAAATATTTAAAAGTGTTGTTAAAATTGTATAGTCGATACAACCGGGTCCAACTAGGTTTACGGGAACTGGTCATCATCACCAAATCGATTGAGTCATGATAAAAACATGGTCAGCAAAGAATTGGTAAAAGAACCGAAAAAACTGATCAAACAACCGGTTAAGGTGAGGTCTTTGGTGAAAATATTAAAGTGTCTTATAGTGATGATAGATACTTTGATTAAATATTGATCGTTGATTTGTGTCATTAAAATCTAATGTGTAATCAATGTTATAATTATGAGAAAGATAAATTTTTAAATATAACAATTGTCCTTATTATAACACTTAAATGTTGTTATAGTAGAATTTTCCACCGGTTAATAGCTACAAAATAATTCATTTTTTCTTCTAAATTTTTTTATCAATAAGTCCAACCAGGTTAATGTAATCTTAATAGAAATTATTTTATCGTGTGTAGCATATTATTATGCAACTTGGTTAAATTTGATTAAATAAAATGTTTGGTTATCTAACATTTTTTATTATCTTATAAGTTATAGTATTTATACACTAAAATCTGTCCATAAAATAAATCATTAATGTATAATATACAATAAAATATTTGGGCATCTAGCCTTTTTTATTATTTAAGAATATTTCTATAGCTATTTGGAAAATAAAAAAGTGTTAGTATTTACATGTAAAAAAGTATTACTTTAATTTTCACAACACTTTTTGAAACATTATTATATACTGTATCGTGTATATATGTATAACCACAAAACTATTTTATCTTAATTAGTAAAAATTGAATTTTGATTTAGAACAATTAAGGTGACTATTAATTAATATAATGTACTGGTATTCTTTTTGTCAAATACAAAACTATTTAAGATACGAAAGACGATTGCATATATATATTCTTTGTCAAATACAAAAATATTTAAGATACAATAAAAAAATCAGATTGAAGCACCTAAAATTATCATATTTTATATTATTTAATTACGGCTAGAATAATTGGGTAATATTATATTAAATAATAAATGTAAAATTGTATATATTATATACATGAAATTATAGTTATTAAATTGAATAAGATAATTTTATTCTTAGTTTCTGTATTGAGATTGAGTCTCTTTTATTATTATTTATATTGAGGAAGAGCCTCCTTTTAATGATGTTTATTAAGATTAGACTTCTATATGCTTTATTCGATGGCATTAACTATTTTATTTAGAGCTGAGCTTCTCTACATTTTTGTTTTGATGTTGAGCTTCTTTTTGTTGATGTTTATGTTTATGTTGAGGCGGAGCGTTCTTGTATTTTGGTTGTTAAGATGATTTATGCAGATAATAAAGCATACAAAGCATTGTGTAAAAGATAAAGAACACAGAATTTCTGACTATTAAATATATTGGTGCAATGATTGGAGATGTCGTATTTTTTATTGTAATTTGTTCTTATTATTGTAACTTTGAATTATTCTTGAATCCTTGATGGCAATGTCGAAAGAAATTTAATTAAGAAGATTTCTATTTTCTTCTCAATTGGATCGTCGAGACTCTTCAATTATATATTAAAAAAATCGTATAACATATTGATGTAACAGTACTATTTGATGTAATGGTTACTTAACTATATATAAGAAACAGCAAAAAAACCATTCTATGATTTACGTATATCATCATTCAAATAATATATATATATATATATATATATATATATAGAATAATAAGAATAGAAATAAATAAAGCACAAGAGATACCAAAGGTTGATGAGTTTATTTTTGTAGCCCATGATGAGGTAAACAGGAGAACCGCAATGCAGAAGAAGTAAAAGACAGCAAAAGTAGTGAATTTACGAGAAGTGTAAGAAGCCATATATATTTTTTGGTTATTAGATATAGTAAGTGATACTCGCTGTGAAGTGTGAAGTGGAATGCACCATAATAATAACTTACATTTATATATATAGCGTGGAACGAGATAATATTGAATAATATATACGCCGGTTACATGATTCTTCAACAACAAAAGTATGAACAGTTTTCCGTCAAAAGAAGCTAAGAAAAAAAATAATAAAAATATTGACAGCGAGAAAATTTATGGAGACATGATATCTATGTCTAAGACTCGAAGCTGATTTAGTAACTTAGTGCCAGCTGTTAAGTATACGGTCTTCATATGTATATTCCATTCACATGTTTGGTGGCATCGCTCGTATGTCGTTATTATTATGTGGTTGCTGCAAGAAAAGAGTTTCACAATAATAATTACATCAACTCAACTTAATTAGGGCTCCTGTAATTAAACTTATACAAATATCAAGTGAGCATTATTAATTCTTAAATTAATCAAAAGTTTTCATTTAACAGCTTTGTTTTACATTGTATGATGATAGCTTGGAATAACCATTGTATCAAGTGAGCCATTCTATCTTTTTTTTTCTCCCTTCACTTCAGGAAAGTTTTGGAATAACCATCGATTTTAGATTGTTATTAGCTGCTATCTATTTTATATATACAAAAGTATACAATAAAAATTTTGACAATGAATAAAGATAATACAAATTGTAAAGAATAAAATGTTTGTTATATGTGCTTAATATATTTTTAATTTAGTCTGGACTCATATTCATTTCACTTTTTATTTAAGTACTTTTTTATTAGTAAAATTATCTAAAACTTATGCCTTTTTTAATTTAATTGTAGACACTATAAGACTAATACCCTTACTTTTTTTTCGTTTAGCTTTTGTTTGTTAAGATGATGTAAGTTTTCAATGAAATAATGAATTTCAATAAGAATAATATCTTACGGATTTATTCGCAACTAAAATTTAGAATATTTAAACAATTTAAAAAATCAAATAAGTCTTTTTTGATAGACAAGAAAGATTAGTATCATCTCATTGTTTCCTCATTCTTACAATTTTTGCAACTGAAATAGTTTGTGTACAATCATTTAAAAATCGGTCGCTAATTTTCATTTAACAACCGATTTTGCAATCGATATTTTTGATAGCCAACTAAGAGTTTCATTTATCTCTAATTGTTAACCTTACCAATTGATTTTAGAGATCCACTAGCTTATTAATTTGACTTTGTATGATGTACTTCATCTAGTTTAATTTAGTCTTAAATTTGGTTTAGTTTTATATTAGCTTGTTAGAAGGTTTAGAACTCCAATAGTTTGTTTACTGTGTTAAACATTTGTTAATTTTTTCGTTACAAAACTACTGGAACAAGGAAAGAAAGAAAAGAAATCAAACACAGATGAAAGAAGTTAAGTTTTCATGTGGTTCACTCTTGTGCCATTGCTCATCATATTCTTGAACCATGCAAATTCTGAGTCTCAGCTTCTTCATGATCAAGAACACCAAGTCCTAATGAGGACTAAGGATTATTATTTTCAAGACCCTTCTTTTCTCAATCATGGGACCCCATCAAACTCATCTCATTGTACTTGCCTTAGCTTCTTGGCATGAGATCATCTCTTGCACCAATAGTGGTTCTGTCACAGGACTAACTTCGGTTAATCTTTACATCATTCAATTCATCTGTGATCTCAATGTTGGCCCCACGGGGAGCTCTCAACCATCCAAGAGACTTTGGGGAGGAATCAAATGAGAGAATATAAAATGAAAAAACACTACATCCAACTTAAAACTTTAAGGTGTCAAATAAATAGATCTTTTATCTTATAAAATCCTCACTTCTCTTTATTTTTTTTTAATATTTGATTAACTTTTATGCTCATTTACACTTAAATCTTAACACTCGGAAATCCTGCACTTGTTGATTAATTAAATTAATGGGATGTTACCAAATTATCTCTAATTTTCTAGTTCCTGCTTAAGTTTAATAAAATGAGTTTATGACTATGTAAGCAGGAACGGATAAAACCCGGGGCAAGCATATGCCTTGGCCTCAAATTTTCTGAAAACAAAATATAATGAAGTTACAATTAATAATATAAAAATATTAAAACGATTTAATATAAATTCTATTATTAGTTAATTTTATGATGATATATATCTGCTATGTTATATTTTTATAATTCATTTTAGATTATATAATTATTGATAGATTTTATTTTATATTCATATATTTTTTCCTATGATTGAAAGTGAATCAACCTCGTTTATGAATTAATTTAAATTCAACCCAATAATAGTAACTCATAAGATGAGTTATATTGGGCTTGTAAAATAGCAAACTTTAGCATAAATCTAAGATTACATATTATTAGGGTTAGTAGAAGTTTGAGCTTGAGTAAGGTTAATTCACTCAATTATATATAAGTGAATTTTAATCAATCCTCTCTATATGAGAGGATAAATTAACTTCTCTCATGTCCTCCAATGATCGCTGCAATTCTGTTTTCTCTAAAAAAGATACAAAGTGAGAGAGAATAAAGTCGTTGCGCTTATTGAAATTTTAGTCGACGTCTTCTGAAGTACTGTCATATTCGCAAAGCACCAACACATCCTTTAATTACCGTAACGATTTTGTTTTCTGTTTCTCTCGTCTCCCTTTTTATTTGGAGAAAATGTAGTCGTGACAGTCATTTAAGGACACAACGAAGGTGTTTCAAAAGATGTCCAGTGAAAAAAATGAAATCAAACAAGAAGATGTAATTTACCCTTTCATCAAGAGATAATTGATTAATATCCATCTTTTATAATATATAATGATAATGATGATACATTGATTTTTAATTTTATCCTATCTAAATTGTAGTGTCTTTGTTTATTTTATTAAAAATTTAATAAAAATGATTTTTTATATATAAATTATAATTTATTTATATAAAATTACGAATTATTAATAAATCGAGAATAATTTTCGTGAATTGAGCTTAAGTTTGACTTAGTTCAACTCTACTCGGTCTACCCATATATGTATAGTTGATCTAACACAATCTATGTCAAGAAATAAGAGTGTAGCTGCGATCATCTCTTCTCTTTATTCCGTTGTACCTAAATTGAAACGCAACTACTTTTATGAAAATGTAAAAATCATTTTTCATCAAGATTTTACTTTTTAAGTTATATTTTTTAAAAAAATAAAATTTTCAAAAATATAATATTTTTATAATATACTATTTAACCCTTTATTTTATTATTTAATAGTTAAAATAAAAAATATTTATATAAAAATAATTTTAAATTTTTTTTTCATTGTGGTATCGCCAAATTAAATTGGTTTAAATATAGTTGCTCTACACTATAATGCACAACAATTAATTTTGGTGTATACTTTCATCCAAATTCCAACGAACAGATTTTTACTACTAGAACGAACATATTTTTAAAAGCAAACGAACAAGTTTTTAACCTGTTCATATCAACTCCTGTTCGTGTCAACTATAAAAATCTATTTGTTTGAAACTTGGATAAATGCGACAAAAAAGAGATGTACACGTAGCATTATTGAATTAATTATATTATCCACACGGACTTAGTCACTATGGTTCTCTCTCTACCTCAAAATATTGCGACCTTTTTTGTAGTTTCTTTATTCTTCTTCTTATATAACCTCTTAATTATTTAAGTGGCTTCTATGGTGAAGGATGTTTTGTGGTGGCTACGGTGAGCATGTGACTTGGGTAGCATGATATGAAGACGCTTGGTGTGTTGACCCCCTAATATGTAGTTGGTTGAGAATATTGAAAACGGGAAGGGTTATGCTCAAGCAATGTGAACAAATCCGAGGAGAAGATGGTAAATATGGTGTTGTGACTTTGGTGCGTAGGAGAGAAAAAATGAAAGAAGAAATACAATTATAGGCAATTACAATTAGCCAATTAGGGTTCTTACTGGGGAAAAACAGTGTTGAAAGGGTGAGTCTAGTGGTTGGAAGCATTGTTGCAGACGCCCACGACGACGACGACGTCACTACGCCGACAGCGACACAAACGGATGGGAGGAGTTGGTGCGTCCTCTGTCAGTGCGGAAGATGAGCCCGGCCGTCAGGACGATGCGCGATTCTGCCGAAGCGGAGAAGTGGCCACTGGATCGGGTAAGCATCTTGCCGAGTTAAACCCCATTTTGGAATCTCAGATTGGCAATTAGTCCCGACTTCTCAATTGCACTGGTATGATCCTGACATTGGAAAAACTGGAAAGTAGAGGGCCAATTTGGTGCAATCCGCCAATCCTTGGGACTTAAAGTGGGGTTTAACTGGCATTTTGCGATTCTGAATTTGTTAGGGGAGAGCATAAGTATTTTCTGGATTGTATGTTGAATTAAAGTAGGATGTCAATTACCCTACTCTAACCTGCACCTTTTTTTTAAAAAAAAAAATTCAACATTTCTATCTTTTTCCGATGCAGCACATATGCAATTTAACATAAAAAATGCAGAAAATATTAGCATTAGGTGAGGCAGTAGCATGATTAAAAAATTTCTACGCTTGTGTAATAGATAATGTGTAAACTCTTATGTGCTAATTTGTGCTTTCAAATATGGTAAATAACCCATCTAAGACAGATATAGAAACTTCATCCTTCACAATTTCACTATGTATCTCTGCAACTCCATTCACATAGGATAATTATTTATCAGGTATGGAAGGGTAGTTACATGAATTTTATTGTTTTAATGGCAGATAAGGCACAACTAACCATAGGTGAAAATTAATACAAAGGCACATCTTTGAACATTCAAATACTAGACTATTTTCATAATTCCAAAATTTTTTGCATCTGCTCTAGTTTAAAAATAATAGCAATGGTAAATAAACTTCAATGCTTCCTAAGAACAAAAATTTTGCAGCTACCATGTTATAACTATTTGGAGCTCTGTACAATTTATCAAGACATTATCTTCCCAATAAATCTTAATTAACAGGCTCAGGCATGAACTTAATAGGGACCATATTAAAGAGGGCACTGGCTCCTGCAACTCCTGCAATTATTTCTTCACCCAACCGGCACCACCAAAACATATATAACCAAGCCTTTTTCCTATTAAGTGAAGTTGGCTATGTGGAACCAAATAACATCACAACATTGTATGATAAAAATGTTTATGTTGAGTTTAGACTCAAGTTCACCCTCTTCTGTTAGGTACAATTTAAAGGATGCCAATTACCCGTTAAAAACAAAAGACATGAAACATGTGTCTGAATTTTGTGCCCTTTTGAGAATAAGTCCCCAATAGGAATCCCATGGTGAAGCATAAAAATGAACTATAAACAACATAATTCGGAACCTGTCATTTCCTTTTTTATTCATGAAATTCTGCACAAGTTTGAAGTGAATGGGTTAGTACATGTGTTAGTGTGCTATATCTTCAATTAGTTTATTCCCTGTTATGAATAATGAGTGGGTAGGCATGGACTTAATGCATGAAAATTGTTGGTTGGGATATATAGAGATAGAAACTGATAATGGTGTGGCAAGGAGGGTGCGGACGGCACTTTATATTAAGAGGCGTGGACTGCCTTTTGGCTTTGCCAAAGTTGAATCCCGTTTTATATATTTTTGATGAGCTTTGGCAAACTAACTGCACACTATAAAGAACCATCTTGATTCATTTACTTCCCTGTGCTAGTAATGCCACTTGGTCAAGGAATGCTTTATTCAACTAGTTTTATTTATTCCATTAAAAGATTGTGACACATACTGAGATTATTTTGTCCAAATGCATGTTTGTATATGTGCGTAGGCTCTAGGCTTTATTATATTATATTATAGTCATGTTTACTCATTTCTAAGGGATAGAGCTGTCATGGTGGTTAAGTAATAGATTAAGGATAGTTATATATCTAT
>JASCZI010120925.1:0-46917 GCA_036250425.1 Stylosanthes scabra | reverse complement strand
AATATATATAATATACATTAAAATACAATATATATATATATATATATATATATATATATATATATATATTTTATATTTATTATATATTATATAATAATGACTAAATTTGGTGTATCATTAACCCTTAATCCCTTATTATTGTGAGGAGTGTCTAAGTACAGTTGAAGTAGCAATAACAAGTCAAACTGTGGCAAGCTCCAAAGATGGCACTTTCAAGCCTTATGCATTGATCTTTGCAGCCTTTCGTGTTCAAACAAGGTCCTGACCATGTTTTGCTTGGTCTTTGACACACATTTGCTTCCGCAAATTGAACTGACAAAAATCAAATTACAAAGAACCAAAATTATATATTATTCAACATAATAATAAAATCTGAGTAAAGATGCATATATATATATATATATATATAGAAGAAGATAGTAGCAAGATTATATTGATGTACCCCATGAGGAAGAAAGGAGGAGCGCAATGCAGATGAAAGTGAACATGGCCAACAACTTACGAGGAGTGGTTGAAGCCATTTGCTATAAATTAATTAAATCTTAAATGATTGTGTATTGACCCTGTGTGAGTTTGACTAAACACCAATCAAGACTTGCACTATATATAGAAGAAAATGGCATCAAATATTTCGCCTCCTTGACGGAGCTTTCTGGTTTCTCTGCTCTCTACTCGTTTACTCCAACAATATTTAATGTGTTTTCCACTTGATTAGTCACTTTTTTATATACTTATTACAACGAGAAAGAATCTTATTTATACGGCTTCCAAAAAGGGAATACTTAGCTTGGAAGCATATATAGTTCAAAAAACTGACCTCATCATCGAACCGATTAATTTATTGGGTCATTGGATTACCAATTCAATCGTTAAATCACTAGTTGAATCAATAAATTTGATATAATTAATGAATTATATAAAATTTTATCATTTCTTATCCATAATAAATAATTTTAGTTTATTTATATTAAAATAACTATTATTTTTAGATTTTAATAATTTATATGTATCATGTTATTATCTACTACATGATGTATTTATTAGAAAAATAATATTACTAGATATTATATAACATTTAAAAAAAATTAAGTTTTTATTATTAATAAAAGATTTTGGTTTTAAAATTTATATACTTTCAATAATATTTATTTTTATATTAATCAAGTTGAATAAACAAAAATGTAGTTAGTTTAAAAATAACTGAATATAAATTATATTAAAATTAGTATAAATTGAGTAACCATAATTTTTATCGAAGATATGTTAGGGGAGAAATTCGAACTCAAAACCTATATATATATATATATAGCACGTGAGATTAATTTCGTGCTAGTCAATGAGGTGTAACTCAAATGACATTTGTTATCTTTTCTTAATAGAAATATTGGTTCGACCTCTTTCCCAACATATTTTTTTATAAAAATAAAAAAAAAAATTCGTGCTAATCTTAACTTAATCGGTATTAATAATAAGAAATATAAACATACCTTATTTTTTGTGTTTGAAAAGTTTTGATTAGTTTATTAGAGAATGTTTACTACTTTTTAGATAACAACATTAAAATATATATTAAAATGAATAAATCAATAATTTTATGAAAAAATAGTATGATTTGTTAAGTGATTTTATTTTAATTATTTAAAAAATAATCGAGTATGAGATTTTAATTTTTAAGCACGAGGAATTGGGTTTTACGATTTTAGCTAAATCCCATGATATATATCCTACAACAATGCTACATGTACATCTCCATCCAAGTCTCAAACTAACATATTTTTATATATACAACGAACATGTTTTTATAGTTGACACGAACAAGTTTTAAAACCTATTCGTTTGCTTTTAAAAACATGTTCGTTCTAGTAGTAATATTTTGTTCGTGCACGAACAGAAATCTATATATACAACAAACATGTTTTATAGTTGACACGAACAAATTAAAAACATGTTCGTTTGCTTTTAAAAATATGTTTGTTGTAGTAGTAAAAACCTGTTCGTTTGCAGGACTTGGATGGAGGTGTACACCAAAAAGAGGTGTACACCAAGATTAATTGTATATCCTATATATTCATTTAAGGCAGCATATACTCATATTCCATTGCAGTAATCATATCTTGTTTACTGCTTGCTACAAGAAAGAAAGTTGCGGTGTAGCTGGAACCAAGAGCTCTGATGCAATTTCAAAATACCAAATTGTAACAAACAAACAAACGACGAAGCTTCTTTTAATTTTCCTGTTATTATTCAACACAATAAAAAAAGATAAGAAAGAAAAAAAATATCCATAAAATATTTAAAATTGTAATAAAATATCCAAAATCAATTCTGATGAGCATAAATGCCTAGCATTTGGATATTTTTCTCAGAATTTTAAATCTTTCCTTTTTATAGTTATTTTTATTCGTTTCATAATCTTTCATATAGTTATTTTTTGGTAGATAACTCAGACTAAAATTTAGGAAGTTAATTTTTATATTTTTATTTCATTTCATTTTATTTTGAACATTTTATTTTTTTTCCTTCAAAGATGGTTCTTTCATTCATGTTGAAACCTAAGAGGCTAAGATGACTAGCTAGACTGAACAAAACGACAAGCATAGAATGCTTCGTAGCAAGACTTCATGCATAGACTAGATTATAAGATACATTACTGGTATACTATATATATAGATTGCATTTGAACAATACATGTTCAAGCGAAAATGACATTTTCATGAACGTGAAAAGGTCTCGGAATACATATCGCTATCATTCAAATGCACATCCACAGTAGAGTGCAAATTAATCACTCAGCTTGCAGACATCAATGAACTTTTGTATTGCATTGTGGTATTGGGTTCCCTGTATAAAGGGCAAGCAAATATTCAAGTTAGGAACGTCACTTGCTATATCATCATATAAAATGCACATGAATAATACTAGATGTACCATTGTACACACCTGTATACACCATTTAGTAACCGCCCCTACTCGTCCTATATATATATATATTAATAATAAAAATTAATTTAAGAAGTTATAAGGACAGGGCAGCTAGCCTGCTACGCTGCAATGTGGGTTAAATTGTAAATTTTTACTATCCCCAATAGAATAAAGTAGGACGAGACGGGATCGGGTTGAGTAGTGTAGAAACCCACCACTACCCGCCCCATTACCAACCCTAATAAATATACCAAATAATATGCAAATGATTGCGTGTTGAGAAATTTTTAAAAAAATAAATAAATAAATAAATAAATAAATTAGCAAATGCCAGATAGTTGATCGTACTATCTAATTATCCTTTCAATGATATACCCTATCAGTAAACTTATGACTGACTCTGACAGAGAGTCTCATAGAATTCATTCCCAGCATCTCAAAATAAAGCAAGGAAGCTACAATTTCATAAGAAAAGGGTTCAATGCAAAGACAAGTGGACAAACAAATGAAAAATCAAGGTATGTTTCCATGTGTCAAAAGGTAGGAATGCTCTGTAATCACATATCAAGAATACATGCAAAATAATAATTCCAAACGAAGATAAATAATTATGCAGTGTTCAATAGCACCGTGGAGAACAAACTGAAACTGGTAAAAACTTAAAAAGTACCTCCCAATAAAGTTGGTGACAGTCCATGCACTGCCAGAACTCTATATTCTTGTTAAATAAGCAATTCGGAATTTTTTGAAAACCCTTTGCAGCTTCAACTGCCTCTTCAGTAGACAGTGGCTTTTGTATAAATCTCCCATTGCATTTTGTACACCTTGACATCAGTTGATCCTCACTAATTTTTAACTGAAAGGCTTCAATCACCTGAACAAAATTCCATTTTAGCACCCTCAACAGCATACCATCAGTTTCTCCAGGAATACACAGGTAAAAAATTTTCAAATTCAACTAGCGAGATAATTTTTTTTAGCCAATATCAGTAAATTTTTTTTGAATCCTAAATTCTAAACCCTAAATCCTCCAAAAAATGAGGGTTAGAAAAATAATTTTACAGCAAAGAAAAATAAAGTTGGCTAACCTCGGCTGCTCAAAGTTGGTTCCCTATACATTTCCTAATTTTTCTACCTAATTAGCAATGATGTTGAGCTAAGGATACAACTTCAAAATATGTGGGATGACATCAATCCGAAAATGAGCAATCTTGCATATCATAAAGTTAAAACTTAAAAGTTTCATGTACTAAATAACTAAAATTAAGAGTATATTCTATATTAGGATATGTATATTACCAAAATCTCTAAGACTTCATATTTAAGGTACACATACCTCAAGTAGCTGTTCATTTTTCAAAAGACTCTTCACTTTATATATTTGGTTATTTATTAGATATTCATATCTTAGCAACTTGGCGTCTCGTGTCAAAAGTACTCTTTTCTCTCTGTGCGCTTGCTCTATCAACTCCCTGAATACAATTAAAATTTCACAGAAAAAATGATATAGGATCAGAAAAACTGTCAAAACTCAAAACTTCTAAGGTAAAATCAACAACAAAAAAATAGAGTAAAGCATACTACATTTACAACCTTGGTTCAGGCTTCTTTGAATAAGGAATTGCAGCATCCATCCCAACACATCGTAAATGTTTAGCCAAGCCTTCAACCTGAGTAGTTTTCCTTACCAGAGTTATATTCAATTTATAAATACCAATCATTAATTCAAAAATTACAACAGGTTCCATTTTTTAGGTAAAAGGTTTCAATAAAATCAAAAGAAAAGATAAAACTCAATCATATGCTCTATATTCCACAACCAATTGGAATCTTATTATATCCATATTGAAGTAGACATGAAATATTCATAGTTAAAATGCTTACCATAACATCACAAAGGAACTTTGGATATCCATCCCCTCCCACTGATGGATCCCAAGGTGGAATACCTTGCCACTCATCGAATTTTTCCAAATGATTTACATGGGTAATGCCATTAGTTGATGACCACTTTTTCGCTTTCTTTTTTGAGGTTTTGGGTCTTTTGTCAGACTCCTTTAACAAAATTTTGTCACCGTATTTTTGCACAACCTTCAAAATTACATCTGAAGGTACGTTAACTGAACACGGTGACTTTCGGATTGCTATTTCAGCTGAAGGTATCACCTGACCAGCATCAGAACTAGTAGTGGCTTGAACAATTGATAAGGCTTGAGAAAATTGCATTCCCAGGACATTATCATTCGAATCATGCTTTGCAAAAAGTTCTTTCAGCCCGACATTTGGATTTGCATTAGAGAATTTGGTTGTCTCAAGAAGAAAATCTCCTGCAGTGATAATTTAAAAAATGTTATAAAAAAATTATAATAAGTTTCATGACATGGATGGGAAATAAATGAATGTATTCAATGATCTAATGGTATGACAGAAATATAATGAAAAAGATTTCTATGCTTATAAAGTGGATGGATGTAAGAAACAAAAATAGTCATATGAAAGGTCCATATTTGAGCAAAATACATGTGGTCAAATTAGAATATTAATTTGATTTCTTATTAGTATCTATAATCATAAATGATACAAAATATAAAAGATAAGACAAAGTTGGAGGATAAACCCACAAAAAATCAATGCATCTTCAATATATCTTTGTATTCCTCTGCCATCTAACTTCAACAATTATTTCACAATAAAAATTTCATAGATGATTGAGCTTCACAGTTCACAAGAATCTGTTTTGTTCTAAAATTGAAAACGATGGTCAAGTTGATTAGACCGTGAACTGTTGATTCCCAGGGTACAAGACAAATCCTGAGTATTTTATGCAATAATACTTAGTTGTAGGACCAGGGCAAGTCAAGAATTCTTAATTGACTGCCCACATGAAAGCTTTCTATCAAGTATATTAAGCCAAAGACTGAACATGTGATAAATCTTTAGCTATTAAGTAACAGAAACTACAGGGATCAAATGAAAAAAGGAGAAGCAAGAAGATAGATTCAAAATAGCACCAGACAAAAAACCTATTGAAACATTTTCAAAACTCTAGTGAATCAAGAACGTAAACGAAATTTTTAATACTACTGCAATGAAAGAAGTGCAACACGATGACATGCTAGACAGTAGGCACAGGTGCAGATTTAGTGGTATAAAATTTTCAAGCATTACAAACCTTTATTTGCAACATTTGAATTGAAGACGTTAAATATTTCAACCAAGCAATGAGCATCCATAGCTGCATATGTTATCTGCTCTTCTGTAAGAGGACGACACGACCAATCACTACATTGGAGTTCCTAAAGTAAGTATAAGTTTGGTTAACACTTAACAATTTATGTATTTGAAAAATGCTATGAACCAAGTACCTAGTCATGGAATTCCAGGGAATAACCAAACCAGATCCTTGTACAAACAAGAGATTCCCTGTTTCCCTTCATATTATGGAGTATGGACATCCAAATTCCATTAATATATATATATATATATATATATATATAGACGGCAATAACATTCAAAGAACATTATACTATCAGTAATTTGCAATATTTGTTTTGTGATCAAACAAACTGATTCTTCAGAAATCACTTTGCATAGCTAAGATATTCTCATCAATATAATCCTGCAAATAGGAGAGCAAGTATGTTTTTTTTATTAGAAAGCACATAAACAAATAAACAGGCCATTATTAGATGGAAAACGTGTTTTCCCAAATATGTGTTCAATGCATAGCGCAAGTTTGGTCACATTGAATTACATCGTTTGGTAATTGGTCATAGCAATCTTGTTGGTTTTTTGCCTATAATTAACTCTACGCCACTGTTGTTAGTGTGTGATCCATACATCTCTATCAACAAGTTATCAGGCAAGGAAGTCTTGTGGGACAAGATTATGCATTTGACTTTCATTTGATGCAAATCACATGATCTTTCTAAATATGTTGAAGAAGGAAAGGCTTGTTTAACTTATAGCTCTATTTTCTGTTATTCTGTTTTTGTCCATTCTTGACATGCATCTATAACCCAGTGATCAATAAATTAGGAATTAACTAAATCACGCATCATATTTAAAATAAAGCTTGTTATCTGGTAATGGGAAATGCCCTTTTTGGGGGCCATTCATGCAATTGCGCAAACAATTTTAGGATGATTGATTCTTAAAAAATTAAGCATACTTCTTACCAAATGACAAAGAATGAGCCCTCATAATCTCATTCCCTCTTAAAACCAACACATAAAAAACCAGACAGAAGAATAAAGGCTTTCAGCAGTACAAGCTTTGTATTTTTCCTTTTCTGTTAACTTTTTCATTCCCTTCCTTTCTAGAGGAAGATTAGTAAAGATACAATGTCAACAATGTAAGAGTTTACCTACTATAATAGTGAAGTGAATATGACTTCCCAAATGCATTTAGAAAATACAATAACAAAGAACTTCACGTTCATGTAATTTATTAAAGTATCAAGTTACACACAAGCAAATGCTAAAACACCACTGGTAATCTAAATCGACACATTTAAATGCAATAAAAGTTGAATAGCATCTGCAAACAAACCTTTGAGAGAGGAAAACCCAGGACTTCCGCGCATATATTCGACAAACTTTTAGTCTGCTTCGGTGCATTCCTTCCATGCTTCTTATGATACAGAAGATTGTACAGACTCGTGATATCCAAATAGGGCTCAACCTATCCACAATTCAATTCAACACAACCTATCATAATCAGAAATTAACATAACTTCACTATCTATTCATGTGAAGCCCATTTTGGTAGATTTAAAAGGTTTATTTACTACCTAACCTAAATTATTGTTCAAGTTAGTCGTCCAACTGAAGTATAGATTAAACTAAAAGACTAAATTCCCTTTCCGGTCCTTAACCATTTGACCGAAGGACAAAGTGTACCTCACTACCTCCATCATTCAAAAATTCCTAACCGGCCCCAACCATCTAAGTAACTCGCATGAGTGCCTGTGTGATTGATCTAAGAGGCTCCTCACACTAAGTCACCATTTGCATGCGCCACTTAGACCAATTACTTAGATGGCTGGGGAGTGCGGGGCAATTAGAGATTTTCGAATTATGGAGTGGTTCTTTGTCCTCGCTTTTGTCCTCCGAACAAATGATTAGCACTGGAAATCGCATTTAACCTAAACTAAACTATTCAGCATCCCTTCTAATTCAATTTATTCATGTTAAGTATATAAGCTATAATGATTCTGTTTCTCTTGACAGGAACTAGTTAGTTATGTCTGTTGTGTCTGTTAAGTTAGTTAGCTAATCTTGAGAACCATACTTGATTGAGTCCTTCCTATATAAGGCTTCAAACCAGTGTATCTTGTAATCAAGTTCTACTGAATCAATTCGGTTTACATTTTTCAGTTTCCAATTCTGCTTCTCTTTTCTTTCTTGATTTCTTGCTTCTGCTGCAACCATTCTGCTATGTCAAGAATTCTATTAATTCAATTATAAGCCATCATATGCCAATACATATTGCTACTTGCTAGTGCCTTGAGCTTAATTTTTATGCATGTTTAAGCAATTATTCAATCACTAAAATCAATGTCCTAAGCGAGACAATGTTTTACAAAATTGAGAGTCAACTCAATGCTCTAAAAAATGAGAATCAAAACAGTTAATTTCAGAATCTGCAGAACTAGATTGAAAACCATGCATTCAACCTAACAAAACAAAGAGATTGTGATCCTCTAACCTTATTGAAACCAGGTTCGCAGCCATGGGAACAGAAAGTGGAAGACAGGTATATCAAATCTTGCTTGAATCTGAAACCGAGTTTCAAGTTCTCCGGGGATTCCAGCATTTCTCGGAGCGGTTCCCATAGCGAGGAGAGAGGGATGGAAAGAAGGTCGAGGAGGAAAACCGCCGAGTCAGGTTCCGAGTCGCCGCCGAGTTGACACGCGATTTGGAGCAGCGAGACGTCGGGGAACGACGATTGGTGCGTTCGGACGGGTTTCCACTCGGCGTCGAGCCCGACGATTAGGGACTGAGTCAGGGACCGAGTGAAGAGGGTGAACTCGGGCGAGTCGGTGGAGGAAACTAGGTGTACTTTGAAAGGCTTCTTCTGGGTTTGGGAATCCATGAGTAGAAAATTTTTATCTGGGATTGTTGTGCAATTAATAGTTGATTTATTAGAACTTTTCTTTTCTTTTTTTTTTTTTCTTTTTGGCGCCCCGAAGTGATCATCGGATTTTTTTAAATAAAAAAAAAATATCAAAATCAATATCTATATCTATATCTATAAAATATCTATCTATCTATTTATCTATCTATTTCTATCTATTATCTATTACTATATTAAAAGAATCTATTATCTATTACTATATCTATCTATCTATCTATTACTATATTAAAAGAATGAAGTTCTAGCCTCCGTGCTCGCCATTTGACATCCCTCTCCTGTTTACATGTGTCGGTGCGTATAATTACGACAAGTGTAATAATCTGAATGGCTCTAAGATGTTGTGTATAATTACACAATCATAAAATACTATATTAAAAGAATGAGGTTCTAACCTCCGTGCTCGCCATTTGGCATCCCTCTCCTCGCCATTTGGTGCTATTCAAATCATATTTAAATATTAATTAATATGCTCGACCAAGAACACCGCAAATTCTAATTAGAATTTTTTATTTCTACAAATTTTCAAAATAACCTAAAAAATTTCTATATAACCGCATATCAAGCATCATTACAAGCATCATGTTTCAAAACTTCAATAACCATTCAAACCCTAATATCTAAGTGTTCTCTGTGAGATGGCTGGCACTTATGATTTCATTGAAAATATTGACACCAAAAAAAGATATTTGGAAGATCCAGGTTTATGTTGTACGTGTTTGGAATGAAATGAATAAGAACAATCGTGCCATGGTCAATAGCATAAAAATGGTGCTTCAAGATATAAAGGTATGTGTTCTTCACCGCTATTAGTATTTGTTAAAATCACAATGCTATTAGGATGACTTATATCTAGCACTCTCATTACTGAAATATGAGGCTTGATTGTGCAGGGTGGGAGGATTCAGGCTTCAATTCCTCGCTCTATTTTCAGCAAACATGGCAACTATGTTGAGGAATTTAAAATGTACGTGATTAGCAATTTCATAGTGCAGGACAAGAAGCTAAAGCCACGTATAGCACATCATAAATGGACTCTCACCTTTTCAATTAGGACCATTGTGGAGCCGGTTGATGAGCCAAGTTTTCCACTTGAACCATTTTGATTTATCAATATAGCGGAATTACTCACTGCTAATACAATAGATGGCTCTTAACTGATTGGTAAGTACATTATGTCTGTGATTGTGTTTCATTCCATGAGTTTTAATATCAGTAAATGAAAAACTAAAGATGTCAATACAGATGTCATTGCTGAGGTTGTTGGAAAGCAAGAATCAAGAGAGGTCACCCCTATGGGCGGAAGCCCAACCAATCGCCTACCCTTGAAGATACAAAACCTTGAGTAAGAACAAAACAAATCAGCAGAAGTTATTATAAAATTACAGAAGTAATGATACACGTTTTTATAAATTCAAGGTTGTGACTGTATTATGATTAATTATGCAGGAATAACACAATTGAGGCGGTGCTATTTGGAGATATGGTGGAACAGATTCAACCACACATGCATGAGGGACGGGTAGATCCACTTATTGTGGTGCTTCAGTGTTTCAGAGGCCACAGATAGAAAGGTTAGGTCAAAATTAAAAATATGGGATTGCTATTTCGCAATTTTTAATCTTATGAAAAGGGAATATATGGATTACCAAAAAGGTAACGTCCAAAATCAAAATTTACTGCAGTCAACGCTGAATGTAAGTTTTTTTTTTAAAAAAAATGGATAGAATTCGGAGTTAATACTAGAGGCTTGCAGAACCAAAGCTCATTGAAATAAAATAATAGTAGCATGCATGGTAGGGTATTTATCAACACGTTACTCTTGATTCCTACTTTCACAAAATGAATTATTGAAATGAAGCATGTGGCAATAAGAAAAGGATTTATACCTTATGATGACTACTCTTTCCAAAAAAGTTTGGTACCTGAAATATTTTGAGAGTTTTAAAATAAACTTCAACTCAGTAACCATTGAAATTCAAGCAAAAACTATAGAAACAGAAATTCAAGCAAAAAAGGTAGACGAATAAGGAGTTCCTTACTAATGCAGGACAAATTTGCATTTCTTTTTGGGTGTCTAATATCAAACTTATTTTATAACCAGGGAAGACCTCTATCCTAAGCCATTTCCAGCATTCCAGGTTGCACATTAACCCGGAATTATCTAATGTTAAGGAATTCCGAAGTAGGCTAATTGGTGACCAACCATCTGGATCGGTGAGGATAACACAAGTGTCATCACAAGGAGGATCTTCTGCATAGTTATCAAAACTGGACCGGACCGGTCGGTTTGACCGGAAACCCGGTGAACCGGACACCATACCGGTCCGGTCCAAGATTAGGATCGTTTCTGCTATTAAACCGATAAGAACCGGTCAAACTCGGTAAAAATGGCCAGAACCGGTGTGAACCGATCAAGCCGAACCGAACGGGTCACAATTGGGCAAGTCTACGGTGCTCCTGTCTCCACAAGTTCACCATAGAGTAGCGCTGAAAATTTGGATTTTCTCCAAAAATTGATCAAGAGGGGGATCGAACCCACCTCCCATGACTTAAGACAGCGCCCTCTGTCCACCAGGACACATGTAAATTTGTATAACATTAAAGTTAATTATATTATTTAATAGTGAACGGGCCAACGGTTTAATTAGCCACCCAACAGTCGAACCTGTGACCCAGTGACCCTGTACTCTCACCGAGTCGATTGACAGTTCGGTTTTGATAACTATGATCTTCTGCAATTGCAGCCTTGAGAAAAGGGACTGAAAAAGTTTGGACTATTGCAGAAGTGATATCTCTAGAAGAGGTGACTTTCGTATACATCACTTTACTCTGTATTTGGAAGAAAAATTTTTTTAATTAGAGAAATTGAATAGTACTTCAACTAAACTAAAGGCAAATTGAATCATCTGTAGGAGGGTCAAGTCTGGTTGGCTGGCGCTATAATGTCCATAAACAGCGGAATGCACGATTGGAGTTACATTGCGTGCAAGGGTTGTGACAAAAGGGTAGAAGAAAGGGAAGGAAAGTACTATTGCAAGAAGTGCAACAATGATGAACCCAAAGTGGAATTAAGGTAAGCAGAATTGTTTTTTTTCACAAATTTACTTAATTTAGTGAGTTGTACGTTAGGATTTCCATTTACTTTATTCTTCCATATTAATAGAATCTTAATACTGTCATAGGGCTGAAAGTTCAGTACATAATTGGGGATCCCATATTACTTCTGCAATCAAAACAAAGCAATGTAAAAGCTTATGAAGAAGAAGAAAAAATATGAAACACCATAAATTCTGATCTGATCCATATATAGTTACTTATCTTATTAATATTGTAATGATGCAGGTACAAAGTAGAGGTAGTGGTGTGTGATGGTACTGGGGCTATCTCTTTGCTAATGTGGGATACTCAGGTCATCCCATTGGTGGGAAAATTGCTGATGATGTAAAGATGGAAAAGGTTATTTAGCATGGTCATATAATAATTATTTATGATGTTTAAAAGTATAGTAGTCATGCATTGTTAAGTAACATACGTGTTTGTCAGGGACAAAACGAGGAGGAGTACCCTGATGCCCTGAATAAGATGATTGGAAATCGTTTGATGTTCAGGATTTATGTCAAGAGTGGTCATGTGCATGGAACTGACAATGTGCATTCTGTTGCAAATGTTTGTGACGACAAAGAAATTATTGCGTTCAACCTCCCTAATGAGCTTGAAATAGGAGAATCAGATTTGGAAGGGGTAAGTGTTCAGAAGTATTTACTTTTATTAATATTTTCATATATGGAACTTCATTGATACTTGTGAAAGTATATGTAGGAAAATGTGAAAAGCAATAATGTTGATGGAGAGGGAGCTTTGGTTAGTATTGAGCTTGATAATGAATCACCACTGTCAAAGATTTGCTACTTCAGCAATGAAATGTTTACTATTACAAATTTGGTCATTTAAGTTATATGACTAGACAGTATCTCTAAATTATATTAATTTATTGTGTAGGTTACTACAGGGGATTTTGAAGCAACCGATACCTCTATTAGTGCGGTGGGAAAGAGGTCTTCCTCAACAATCAAGGATGGCGAGCATTCAACAAATAGATACATTAGGAAGTGCTTAAAAAGGACTTAGATGCAGACGGACGATAAGCACTCATCAATCTATAGAATGCTGAATTTATTTTGGTGGAGTTGTTTATACTCCAATTTGATTTTCTGATTCATAAGTCTATTTAGATAATGAGGCTATGCCTTCAAGTATTTATGTTTAAGTTATTAAGTTTTTAATTGTTTATCAATTCAGAATATTACATTACAATGTTCCAAATTATCTTGAAAATTTTAATTCTGAAGAGTACATTTTGAGTACCATATTTGGAGACCATTGGTCATGAAACTATAAGTAAGTGTAGTTCTAATCTTTTCCAGTAATTTGGAAGCATACCTCTATTATAAGTGCTCTTTTGCTGGAATTACGAATTGGAGAAAGTACCCCTTCCTATGTCACCCGCATTTGAGACGAATGAAAAGGGGAGAAAGTATCCCTGCCAACCATGCGTGATAATCACTGAATATATGAAGTGTGTAATTGACAAACCAATTAATAAATTACATGGATTTTATTTTTTAAACTAATTTTTTTTCCAGATTTCATTTACATCTTAATATAAAATGGGTGTGGAAAAATGTTTTAAAATTTGTCGGGTATGGTCTATGTGCTTCAATGTAATTTTACCCAAACATAATTAAACTTGGGAAAAAAACATAATAACTAAGTGATTAACTCACCGGTTGATGAGACGGTGTTCAAAGCAAATTGTTTAGCAGAATACTATGTTTTTTATACAAAGGAAATGCACAGATTTACAGCACACAAGCATAAAGCTACGACTTATTATTAAGAATAGTTAATTGACCTATATCTCTTATAGCCTATCTTATCATTGTAAGATTATACATGCTTTCAAAGGTTAAAATGTTACTTATTTTAGCAAACAAAGAAAATCTATTAGAATATTAAAAAAAGAGATGACTCATGCGTTGTTAGTTATAATGTGCACTCCTATTCAAGGGTGAGCCACGATTATAAGATTAAGGGGCAGTCAGTCAATTTTGAATCGTTTAGTATTTAAAAAATAACTAGAATTGATTACCAATATAGTAATGACAAGGATCACATTTATAGGCTTCAAATCTGACCATATATGCAGAAAACAGAGGAATGAATTCAAAGATTTTGGTCGATTTGATTTTCAACCAAACACAAAGGGTAACGTCTTTTTGGAAAAAAGTCTTATTTAGAATTTGAAATAGAATCCAAATTGATACTACCCCAATGGCAGAATTAATTGAGCAAAATTGAAAGCATGTTTAATGCAATTTGGGAATATATGGATTACAAAATAAGATAACGTCCAAAAGAAAAATTTACGGCAGTCAATGCTGAATGCAAGTTTTGAAAAAAAATGGAAAGAATTCGGAGTTAATACTAGAGGCAATCAGTTACAGAACCAAGTCTCATTGAAATAAAATAGTAGTATCATTAATACTAGAGGTAATCAGTTACAGAACCAAGTCTCATTAAAATAAAATAATAGTAGCATGCGTAGTACGGTATGAATCAACACGTTAGTCCAGATTCCTACTTTCACAAAATGAATTATTGAAATTCAGAATCAGAATAAGGAGTTCTTTACTAATGCAGGACAAATTTTGATTTATGTCTCATCCTTTCTTTTTTTGTAACAACTCAAGCATCTGTTATTTAAATTAAAGATTATCTCTTTAGTCATGTGATTGCTTTATATGTGTGATACAGAATTCAATTAATTAAGTTGAATTGATTTTCTAAAAAGGCTACGTCTGATTTGATTAAAGTCTTTCTTATTATTTGGAAAAGATTCCAAAAGGGAATGAATAAAGTTTTACACTTAGATGCATTCTTTAAACAAAACCTTACTCAAATTTTCAACCCGTCCAAGATTTTCTAGGAATGCAAAGATTTTGGTTGATTTGGATTTCAAAAAATGGTAAGGTCTTTTTGGAGTAAAGTCTGATTTAGAATTTGAAATAGAATCCTGAAATGGTACTACCCCAATGGCAGTATTAACTAAGCGACATTGAAATGGGGTTTAATGCAATTTGGGAATATATGGATTTTAAAAACTATACCGCCAAAATCAAAATTTATGGCAATCAATGCTGAATGCAAGTTCTGAAAAAAAAATGGAAAGAATTCGAATTTAATACTAGAGTATTCCCTGCAACAGAACCAAATCTCATTAAACACCATAATTTTCTCAGAATTGAAATAATTCAGTTGACTTGATTTTCAAAAAAGGCTACATTTGATTTGATTAAAGTCTTTCTTATTATTTGGGAAATATTCCAAAAGGAAGGTCTGTTTTGATTTAGAATTTCCCATTTTAAATTTCAATTCGAAAAATAAGGCTTTATTGGCAAATTCTATCACAAATTTGTAGTGCTTAAAACCTAGATTATTAATGAATTCGAAATTGAGAAACCATTTACACTCTCCATGTTATAAATACCATGGCGCAGTTACTCCAAAGCTCAGATTCAATTTATAAATTACACAGACTCTACAAAAAACATCATAATGGGAGATTTTCTGCCTCGGTACCGAGGCAATTGCCTCATTTGGGAGACGATCTTCTATGGCTCATATTTGTTAGGACTGATCCTAAGACTGCTGTTACATGTCGTACACTTTGTAAGAGATTGAGTTTTCTCTTGAAAAGTGACCTGTTCGTGAAGGAGAATTACAAAGAGAATGAAATAATTCGCAAGTCTGTCATGGTTGGGGTTGGGCCTCCTCCTAACGATGACGTCTCGCAGTGGTTCATGCAAGCTGATGTCAACGGTGGGCGCCAAGATCTGTTTAGAGTCCCTCAAGAAATAAACAACTATGAGAGATACACGGTGGTGGGGTCAGATAAGAGGATCGTGTGCATGAGGTACTCGATGGGTGGCGCTAACTCAGCATTGCTTATTTGGAATCCTCTCATGCGTACTCATCGGTATGCTACTGATGAAGCTGGCAAATACCAACACTGCGACATGAATGTTTATGCATTTGGTTTTCTCAAAGACTCTCTTCATTATCGTATTTTGAATGTATTTAAGTTTACTTTCATTAACACTACTATGTGTTGGAATCTGTATGACTCAGTGAAGAAGGATTGGGAATATCACGAGGTTTTCCATACCACTGTGAAGAAGATTGGTGGTCCTTACGTTGTTGACGAAGGGACAGTCCATTGGATTGGGTGGGATGGATTCATGGTCCGAGAACCTCATAGGATTGTGATGTTCTGCCTTCTTAAAAGGCGGTTCAGTGAGTTTCTTGTACCAGATCGTGTCCATTCTCAATACCATTCTCTCATACGATTCAATGGTGGTGTTCGATTCATGGGACACCGTACCAATTCTTTCACGCAGACAGTTGCGATTTGGAGATATACTATTATAGATGGAGATCACCTCACTTGGGATAAGAAGTTTGTAGTTGGCGGAATGGAAATACCTTACTCCCCATCTTTCTTTGTTGGGAAGGACCTTGTGTCCATTATTGAGGTAAGGCAGAACGGGAAGGGTTCCTCGAACGATGATGATAGAACTGATATTGTCATTTCAAAACTCAAGTTTCTGCCTAGGAGAAGAGAGCATTTGATACATCAATCTTGGCAAGATCATGTTCATGTTAAGACTGTTACACTGTACACTTCCAGTCTTTTTAAGGTGTAGCAGTTTATATCTTTTCGTGACTCTAAGGGGAATATTAGATTTTTAATTTGAGGGTTTAGGGTATTAGTTTCTTTCAATTTGAGTCTGCTTCTAACTGCTATTTTTAGTTTAAAAGTTTCAAGTTAGTGGGTTAAGGTGAGATGTCCAAAATGAATTTGGTTATGAATTCTCTTACTAATTCCAAAATAATACATGGTGTTTAAATTTGATATCTTCTTAATGTCTATGATTGAACTATAGGATGTAGTACATGGATTCTAACAAATCTGTATTTTTTAGGTTTTGGTGTTCCTATTATTTGTAAATAGCCGCACCTTTTTTAAAAAAATAATTCACTTTTTAGCCAACAAAATAGGAAATAATTCCATTTGATTCCAAATCCAAAAAACACAGACATCATTCATCTACTAATCTATAATTCTGAAATCGAGAATACATCGAAGAGTTTGGTTAGTAGTTGAAAGCTTACCAATTAGAAATACGAAGTAGTGCGGCTATGTTGACGAATCTGCCCTCCGGGTATCGCAAAATGATAATCTGATCAGAAATGGTTGATTAGATTTCAATTTAAAAAGTGAAATTGTTTATTTCCACAAAAAGTTATTACATTTATTAATAATTATTTTTATATATTCTGAAATTACGATTAGAAATTATCTACTTTTAAAGCTTACCACTTCTAGATTGAAAGTTGGTTGCCATTTTCTTTATTCTTTCATATTATTGTCACTTAATTCTGTCATAATGCTGAGAGTTGAGTACATCATTGGAGATCCCTATTATTTCTGCAATCAAAACAAAGCAATGTAAATACTTCTGAACAAGAAAAACCGGTATAGACTTCCATAAATTAATTTAATCCAATATAGTTTGTGATCTGAGATATTATTTTAAGAGCCACATTTTTTTCTAGGATACCTCCATCGTATAAATAAGAATCATTGTTGTTTGTGCTTGATAATTCAAGAAGAATTTTGTTCCATGTGGTTTCACAAAATTCAAATGCACCAAAATTAATTGCAATAATGATAGTAACAACAGGAACCTTCTCTCAACTTATTATTTATAGGTTCCAAAATTGCTAAATTGAGATAGTTAATTATCTTATTAATAAGTGGAGTAAAGATGCAGGTACAAAGTAGAGGTAATGGTGTGTGAAATAAAGTTATTTCGTCTTATTAATAAATATTTTTATATATTCTGAAATTACGATTAGAAATTATCTACATTCTAAGTTTACCATTTCTAGAATGAAAGTTGGTTGCTGATATTTAGGTAAGTGCATTCCTGAATCAACCATCAAAAAAAGATGTGAGGCATATCTCTTCACAAATAAAAATCAACGAATCATTGTTTGATACCATTACAGATCAAATAATTTATTGCAATTAATAATTGACAACATAAAAAAGAGCTTATAATACTATAACCTTAGTATTAAATGTGCTACACTTTAAATATCAAGCATAAAAATAGCAAATTGGAATTAAGGGAAATAATAAGAAAGGAGGTAGAATATGACAACCTTAATATACAACTCACTGAAATAAGTACATCTAAAAAAAAATCAAATCTGCTCACTAAAGTTAAATCATCTGATTATTAAAGTTAATAATATATTTTGAAAATCCGGTTATTTTCATTCAAAAGTCAGCGCTTTATCTGCTGCTCTGACTATTGTACTGAACATTCCAATCTTCTGGTCTCAAACAATGCTTGAATCAAAAAGAGCAGCAGAAGCAAGGAATAAAAGGAAAAAAATCATGGAAGAAAAGAACAAACGGCTGCACAATTCCATCCAGTGTGAATCTAGGGTTGTTAATCAGAAAAGAAGGCCATTGCAAGACATCACATCTCAATCCAAAACAAATGTTGAAGGTACTCTACCCTAATATAGATTCTCTCTCTTTCCAAGTTATCAAAAATATTGGGCAAATCAAATATTTAAGTCTAACATGTATCATTTGAACGAAAATATGATCATATTTTTTTTCATAGTAAAATAATGCCATGAATGACAAAGAGAGTAATCAAAATGAGAGTTGACAAGATTAAGGGCTTCGTTTGTATGAGGTTCTTTCATCATCACTACATTCAATGTCATCAAAATTTAACAAATGTTTTTCTTTATCGATAAGCCATTGAATAACACATCGTTTAAAGACATCACTTATTTAATTAATTATTTTAATATAGATACTTGAGAAGAAGCTTTTGTGCAGAATTTTCATCTGCTTCTCGAAAAGTTCTGTTTTAGTAAAGTGTCTCTGTAAGTTAATGGGAGAGTGTAAACAATCAATTATCAAAAACAAAATGCATGGATGATAAGTAAATATCATCTATTATAGCCACATAGCTGAAGTATCAAAAACTAGATTGTAAATAGAGAGAAATGGAACACAAATAGAACACAAATTGAACTTAAATACATTGATAATTTTGGTGTTCTAAACCTCTAAAGTGTTCTCTCAAAAACTTTCTCAAGGTAATATCAACTAATTTGCTTGCTTTTCATTATTTTTGATAACTTTTGTTTCTTCTCATTGCAGATTCTACATACAGTTTTCAACCGCGGCAAAAGCGCATCAATGTTACACAAGATAATGGAGGAAGAGGAATCCCAATGCAAATGTCGCCTATGTTTTCTTCAAATGGCAAAACATCACGTTTATGCAACGAGGTTGCCAGCAAAAGCTCGGGTAATTATGTACAATTTTGATTAGATTAATTAGATAACATTATTTGTTTTGTTAATTTCTGATTAAAACTAGGTGTCTTTATAATAACTTTTAAAATTCATATATTATATCTTGCATAATCAGATGATGATAAAGAAAATAGAGCATTCGAAACAACACATGTGCAGTTCAATGAGGTAACAACAAGATCTCTGAATGATGGCTCTTACCCATAGATCACTGGAACGACTTCTCCCAATACATATCACGTGCTGCTTAATAAAGGTACTATTTTTTACAAGTAGCTCGAACGCTGCATACACAAAAAAGGGAATACATATAAATTTTTGCCCAGAAACTTCTAATGTAAAATTATATATAGAAAGTAATAGTACTACCAAATTCTTATCAACATTGGTATATAGGATTTTAGATTTCTAAAACTATGGAAAAACAGTTTATGCTATGTTTTTCAGACTTGCAAAATTAAGGAAGTGCAGCAATGAGTTAAAATTGGGACATTGCTCCTTAATCGTTGATTCTAAACTCATGCATTATAGAATTTAGACACTGTCATGAAACAGACCCGAAAATTAATCAAACAATGTTATTGCAGAATCCACTCAGAGGACTAATACTGGCTCATTAGACGAGAGTTTGTCGCATGTGCTCAACAAAGACAACAGCTTCATTCATGGTAATTCCAAGTATAATCCAATGATTTCTTGAAGGGTTATTGTTCAATTATTTATACTAGCAATTAATGATACCTGCTTTCATGGATACAAAATGTTTAAGTTGTCTTTTGAAAAATCATGTGTTTGTCATATTATACTTAAACAGAGCAGGAAAATGTTAATGGTAATTAAAAGTTTCACAAATGGATATTAATGAGGCAACTACAATGTCATTGAATCATAATACAATCCAATGCCATAGTGGATTTACAACTCCACTACCCTATCAAATGCAGCATTTAAAAGGTATTCTTAATAGAACTAAACTATGGACTTTTTACGTAGATATTATTAATGCAAGTATTGAATCAATCTGGGTTAATATTCAGAAAAATCATCTGAGGCAAGGCGATGTAGAGTACTGAAAGTCAGAGACAAAAGGATTCATTTGTCTAAAAAACAAAAAACTGGTATGAATGATAATGTATATGTTTTTAAGTCTTCAGATAGATATTAAAATAGGACTTGCGATTAATAAATTATTTTGTGTGTAGGTTCAGCACGTCCAACTTATCAGGAGAAAGAAACTCAAACAATTGGATTTCCGATGGTACACTTAAATTTTGATGATGGAATTGGTGTATCTGCAATTACGCCTGATCGAAACCCTGAACAATACTATCCATCTTCGATAGGTAAATTTGTATAAGCAAAAAGAACATATAATAATACTTTCAAAATTATTTATATTTATCTGATGATGTGCTAATTTATCCATTATGCAGATAAAGGAAAGAACGCTAGGAGACTTCGGAAAATAAAATTGAGTGAAAAAAGACAAAATGCGTCTTTGCCCATAATAAAGAGTATGTTGATTTTTGTGAATTTCTTAATATCAAAATACTAACCAAATACTTGGGTTAATTGCAGTAAATCTAAGGTTTTTTACATTGCAGGGAATAGATCTCAAGTTAAGAATGCAATTAAACCTTCGAATACCCGAAAAAAACGGAGGCAAGAGAATGCGGGTTCTAATTGTGGTAAGTCTTGAATAAATTCTAAGAGGCAGACTATAGTTTATTGATATATTTTAATTTTATACCTTATAACTCAATAACATTTCTTTTTTGTTGTGGCAGAATATCTTCACATGGGTTATGCTATACATGAATGTGAGCATTGCTATGCTCTTTTTTGGTACGATGAACGGATAGACAAAGGTTCAAACACAACTGATCCTAAATTTTCCATTTGTTGCCGAGGCGGTCAGGTGCAGATCCCACATTTGCAAGAGGCACCCACGATACTGTATGATTTGATATTTGGAAATGGAGCAAATAGCAAGCTTTTTCTGGAGAATATTCGATCATATAATAGCATGTTCCAGTTTACGTCTATAGGTGCAAAGGTAGATTGCATAGTGAACCGGTCCAGGGGACCACCAAATTTTATTTTAATGGGCGAGAATTATCATTTGATGGGTTGCCTCTTGCCTCCTGAAGGAAGTAGTGCAAAGTTCGCACAGCTATATATTTTTGACAGCGGAAATGAGATACATAATCGCATATCTTCTGTAAGGTGAGTTTAACACATCAATTATCCAAACAATGTTTTAGTTTCCATATGTTTTTGTTTTAAATATATATTTCTTGAGCAAATCTTAATAATCTTAACTTTGATTCTTTATTGGATTTTAGAGGAGAAGATAAGAATGCTATACACGAGGATATTGTTAGGGAGTTGAGGGATATGCTGGATAAAAACAATGTGTTGATTAAGGCTTTTCGTATGGCTAAAGAGTCGATTAACCAGGACAACAACACACAAGTGAAGCTCCGTCTGATAGGGAAGAGAGGGAAAGATGGTCATACTTATAATTTGCCGTCAACTAATGAAGTAACAGCTTTGATTGTGGGAGATTTTGATATTGACAAGACTGATAGAGATATTGTCGTAGAAAGACAAAGTGGCAAAATACAACGGATCAATCAACTGAACCCAGCTTATCTAGGTCTCCAGTACCATTGCTATTCCCTTATGGGGAAGATGGCTTTACAGAACATGTTCCATTGAACAAAGCCAAAGCATCATCTGGAAAGGGACGTGAAGATGTTACAATGAAGGACTTTTTTGCATTTAGATTACAAGAGAGACTAGCAGATGGATCTCCCCTAATGTACGCTAGGAGGCTTCTTCAACAGTTTTTGGTTGATGGTTATTCCATGATAGAGTCATCACGATTAAGTTACATACGGCGTAAACAAGATACTTTTAGGTGTGATATGTACAAGGGGATTAAAGAAGCAGTTCTTAGAGGAGAAACAACGCTTTCATCATGTGGCAAAGGGATTATTCTGCCGTCTACTTTTACTGGTGGTCCACGATACATGATTCAGAACTACTAGGATGCCATGGCAATTTGTAGAGTTGTTGGATATCCCGACCTTTTCATTACATTCACATGCAACCCAAAGTGGCCAGAGGTAGAAGAGTTTTTAAACACTAGAGATTTAAACCCGGAAAACAGACTCGACATGGTTTGTAGGGCGTTCAAAGTCAAATTAGACACTCTCATTAGGGAGATAAAGAGCAACCAAATTTTCGGACGAGTAAGTGCTGGTGAGTATATGTAATAGATATTTATACATATACATATACATGTTGTCTTTAATACATATCTGAGATCTCTATATTGTTACGAAATAATTACTTTAGCAATTATATTGATTTTTACTATATTTTTTGCAGTTGTATACACTATTGAATTTCAAAAGCGTGGTCTACCTCATGCTCATATTCTACTATTTTTGCATAAGGATGACAAATATCCTACATCGGAGGATATTGACAGGATTATTTCAGCGGAAATTCCAGACAAGCAAGTAGAGCCTGAGTATTATGAGTCCGTTGAGAAACACATGATGCACGAACCATGTGGTATTGTGAGAAAAGATTCACCGTGTAAGGATAATGGAAAGTGTATGAGACATTTCCCAAAAATGCATGTCGAGCAAACAACTGTTGATGACGACGGCTACCCGATGTATCGTTGTAGAGATGATGGTAGAACAATAAGGAAGTCTGGTATTGATTTGGACAACCAATTTGTGGTTCCCCACAACAAGTACTTGCTCATGAGGTACGGTGCGCACATTAACGTTGAGTGGTGTAATCAGTCCAGATCTATCAAATACCTTTTCAAGTACGTGAATAAGGGTCATGATCGTGTCACAACATCTTTTTATAAAAGTGGTGAGCAGGATGCTGATGTCGATGATTATGATGAAGTAAGCATGTATTATGACTGTAGATATATATCTCCGTGTGAAGCAGCTTGGAGAATATTCAGATTTAATATACAGTTTAGAGAACCTTCAGTTGTTAGGTTGGGATTTCACTTGCCGGACGAACAGAATGTTGTATTCCAGGATCATGAAGATCTGGCTGACGTGGCTATGAAGGCTTCGGTAAAAGAATCAATGTTTTTGGGTTGGTTAGAAACAAATAAGGGAAATGAGGATGCCAGATCACTAACTTATGCTGAATTCCCTATGAAATTTGTTTGGAAATCGACCGAAAGGGTTTGGTCACCCCGGAAAACACACTCAATTGTTGGAAGGATTTTCTTCGTCCCACCCGGTTCTGGTGAAGTGTATTACCTAAGGTTGTTACTAAATTTTGTAAGAGGCCCTACTTCTTACGAAGACATAAGAACTGTGGAAGGAATAGTATACCCAACCTTTAAAGATGCATGTTATGCACGTGGGCTATTGGACGATGACAAAGAATACGTTTATGCCATTCTTGAGGCAAGCAACTGGGGTTCTGGAACTTACTTGAGAAGGTTGTTTGCAACATTGTTGTTTTCCAATTCAATGGAGAGGCCGGTTCATGTATGGGAGAAGACTTGGGTAATGCTAGCAGATGATATCTTGGAAAGACAAAGGAGAATCCTAGATAATCCAGGTAATTTAAGATAATTTAATTTCTTGGTTGCTGAGTTTTAAAATTATTAAGGCCATTGATTATTATAATGCTTTATTTATTGAATTTTGGTTGTTCACCAATTTAATATAGCATTTTCCCATATTAAAAAGCAATCATAATATTCTATAAGTTATAAACCCATATTTTGACACATCCACAAATAGGGACTAAAAGGTAAGCATACTTAGCACAAGTCATTCGTACTTGCTTTTATAAATGCTTAACATGATTTACCTCATAACGTGAAGATTGATGTCCTGTACCAAAAAAAGTATGTAACTTGAACCCCAAGAAGATCATAATTCACCGCTATTTAAAAAAATTTAGTTTCTGCATTCATAGATCCATATCACTTTATTGGAAGCTTTAACCCCTCTGAAAAATTCCTGAGTAATGAAAAATAATAAAAAAAGAGCAGTAAAAAATAAAAATTAGTGTTTGAATATTAGTGTTTTGTGAAGAATGATATGCATTACCAATCATAATGAAATTATTGGAGTCTTTGAATAATCGAATTACAGATCACATTGAATTAACAAAACTATTTATAATAAAATTTAAATCGTTAACTAAAACTAAAGACTTATTCCCATTACTTTGGCAAACATACAGGTAGTTTTAAATTTTACTCAAGATTAAACAAAATATGTCTTAGAAACAACCAACCAAATTTAGAAAAAAATAATAAGATGACTAAGCAACCATACCTAACCATCTTGCAAAGGCCAAATATTGCAGTCTATCAGCATGAACTGCTAACTCAACCGATATTAGTTGAATGGGTGTGCATGCTTCAAGAACTCTTTTATTTTCTATGATTACCATAAATTTCATTATCAACTATATATTCATAACAATAAGGAAGAACTACATGTTTATTTGAGTGTTTTTAAGGAGTGACATGTACCTACACACACAATCCTACGAGCAGGTTGGACTGCATCTGGTGCACCCTGCACCATCGTCTTCCTTACTGCGCTTCTTGACTAAGTAGGAATCTTAGATTAGATTAAGGTTAGCAATATCGTGATGAGAACAGAACTTATCATATTCTAAAAAGGAAGGCAATGCCAAACTGTAATGCAAGATATCCTAACAAACTAGAGCATAAAATCATTTTACTTAACATATTTATGGAAAAATTTTTATTGTATTCTAACATAAATTAGTAACTGTTCAGCATTACAAATAAGATGTAAGATGCTGCGCCGTATGTGCACATATGATGGGGGTTCCATCTTAGTCTCCATCACTTTCCATGTTAGATTAATCTTGAAATCCTCATTGACATATGGAAGAGGCAACCCACGAAATATTTCCTGAAAAAGGATGGAAAATCAACAAAATTGTTGGCCAGAGATTAAACATAAAGATAATCCAAAATGGAACATGGTTAAAAAATAATTTATCATCTACAGCATTCTAATATCTAAATAAAAAAAATGGCACTTGCATGATCTTACAGAATTGCAGGCCAATTTAATATGGTTACTTTTTATATATTACAATGACTTCGTATGATCATTTAGATTCTTCACTGTTGAATATCATATTAAGATCATCAACATTAATACTATATATTATGAATGTTAATATCGCATATGTATTCCAAAATATAGTTATAGTCTTTTTTATATATTACCATGCTAATCATTTAAGTTATTTTTATCAGGTCTTAGACTCGCAGATGAAGATTTAAAAGAGTTATGTCTTGTGGAGATGGAACATTTGCTAAGGAGTTACAATAGAAGTTTAAAGGAATATTCAGAAATGCATTTCCCTGACATGGAGAGATGTACCACTCTCCAAATGGCTAATAGAATAAATAAGTTGATAGCACAAGAGCTGGATTATGATCGAAGACAACTTCAGGCAGATCATGCAGCCTATGTTAGAAAATTAACTTCTGAGCAGAGAGGGGTGTACAATGAGATCATTTCCTCGGTAAACGAGCGAAACGGAGGTGTGTTTTTCTTTTACGGTTTCGGTGGTACAGGGAAAACATTCATTTGAAAGACACTTGCTGCTGCCATACGATCCAGGTCAGAAATAGTACTCACTATTGCATCAAGTGGGATAGCCTCCCTTTTGTTACCCGGTGGAAGGACAGCTCATTCGAGGTTTGCAATCCCGCTAAACTTGGATGAATTCTCCACGTGTAACATAAAGCAGGGTAGCGCTTTAGTAGAATTGTTAATCAAGACAAAGTTAATCATTTGGGACAAGGCTCCTATGGTAAATCGATATTGCATTGAGGTTGTTGACCGCACCTTGCGAGATATTTTGAGATTTAAGTGTGAAAGAAGCGCAGACCAACCGTTTGGTGGCAAGAACGTTGTGTTTAGGGGAGATTTTAGACAAATACTGCCCGTTATACCAAAAGGGAGCCGTCAAGAGATTGTTAATGCAACTATAAACTCATCGTATCTATGGGATTGTTGCAAGATTCTTACACTTACAAGAAACATGCGTCTAGCAGGTGACAATGTGGAGAATTCACGACGGTCACTACAACTCAAGGAATTTGCTGATTGGGTTCTGAAAATTGGAGATGGTGATTTTCGATCCTCTGAAGACATGGTGCAAAAGGTGAAAATTCCGGATGATATCCTAATAAAGGAATGGGATGACCCCATCGAAGCAATATGTAGAGAGATCTACCCGGAATTATTTGATTCAGTGAATTCGCTATGTCAAATCGAAGACCGTGCTATTTTAGCACCAACACTACAGATTGTAGATGAGATTAACAACTACATGATGGGTTTAAATCCTGGAGATTCGCAAACATATCTCAGTTCAGACAAGGCTTGTTTAATCGAGTCGAGCAATGACATTTTGGCCTCAATCCACACCCCTGAGTTTCTTAATAGCATTAAGTGTTCCGGGGTTCCAAATCATGAGCTAACATTGAAAGTTCGGACACCTATAATGCTGCTTAGGAATATTGATCATGCTGCTGGACTGTGCAATGGTACTAGATTGTTGATAACCAGGCTTGGAAAACACGTAATAGAAGCACGAGGTTTTACAGGGAAAAACAAAGATCAAAAGGTTTTTATCCCAAGAATGACCCTTAGCCCCTCAGATCACCGAATACCTTTCAGGTTTCAACGAAGGCAATTTCCTATCATGGTATCTTATGCAATGACAATAAACAAAAGCCAAGGACAATCACTTTCTAGGGTTGGATTGTTGCTTAAGAAACCGGTTTTCACACACGGTCAGTTATATGTTGCAGTTTCAAGGGTCACAACAAGAGCAGGGCTACGCATATTACTTTGTCATGATGACGATTCTAATGAAGAAACTGACAACGTTGTTTTTAAAGAAGTTTTCAGGAATGTGTTATGAACCAAATCAAAGCAGTATTTAGAGGTCTCCACAGGTTTGATTGTATTCTATTAATCATATTTGGTATTTAATTCTTAATTTTATTTACTATTGACTGAATCTCTAATATCAATGACATCATTTTAAATTATTTAATTTTCAAGTCCAGTTTTGATAAGAGAATGGACAAAAAAAACCACGCTAAACATTCCGTATAAAGAATTTATTTTTAGTTGATATGTGATTATGCATTTTTAAATAAGTTACTTTTTGGGAACGTATTAGTATTTTGATTTATTTTCAGTAAGAATTCTTAAGATATGTCTACAAACTCTTATTAGAAAGATAAGTTGAGTTTTTTTTAATTTATATTGAAATGGATGTAAAATATAAACATTTATATGTATCTTTAGGTATAATATCTATCTATACACATAGTTCATTATGCAATTTAGACATCCATAAATAAAGAAATATGTCATGGAATGTGGGCAAAAACACTACAAGAGGTAAGATATTGATAATACAGAACGTAAACGCTTTATCCCTTACCTGCAGAGCTTAATAGCACAGTTATAACCAGAGGAAGCAAGATCTTCAATGGTCTGTTACAATATAAAAATGAGTTAAATTAGTAAATAGACAAATAAGTATTCACACTTCAGCAATCTGTCCCATAACTTAACCCATTTACAAAAAAAACCATTCAGTTGATACAAAAATTATTCTCAGTTTGCTATAAGGTTTTGTATACATATGAATGATAGCAATATGATAACTGGAGCTGGATACATCGTTTAAATTTTTCGATCCGAAAGGAAAAAAATCCCAAGGTTATCATTTTGGGGAAAAAAAATTGATGAATCTCCTAACCTATGGGAATGGATCATTCATTTAAATAAATAAATATGCATATGCATAGAATTAGAAACCATGATGAAACAGAATATACAAAACTTATTTTCTATCCATGGAAAATAGGATATGATAGAGACTATGCTGATGCATTCCTTTCTTCTATTCTATGTCAGAGGTACCTAACTTCTCAAATCCAATAAATAATCAGACTAAGTTGAAGGAAATGTAAGTGTCCATATGCTTAGAATAAATGAGTTACATTATACCTTACCTCTAGGGGTTAATTGCATAGTTTTAACCATAGAAAGCCAGATCTTCAACGGTCTCTTACAGTATAAACATGAGTTACATTAGTGAGTATTAAATAAGTACTCACACTTCAGCAATCTGTTCCATAACTTAACCTATTTTAAAAAAATGCATTCAGTTGATTCAATAATTTTTTTTAGTTTACTATAAGGATTTGTATATATATGAGGAACTAGACATATATTCCAGATTTCTATGCACAAGGAAAATTATTTTTAACTCTATGTGAATAAAGTTAGTAAGAATATTAGAAATTACTACGGTGCTAGAGAGTCCACACAAAGGATAGGAGAGTCCATCTCATGCATGAGCATGAAAAAGGTGCACAAAAAATCAAAATTCAATTAAAAATATCAGAGAAAATAACCCCTATTTTTTTCACTCCATGAGCAGTCCTGGAAACATAGTTTATGGTACAACAATCTTAGTTATTCAAATAAAAATGTTTTAAATCAGTTTAGTCTTCATGATACAGATAAACAAACAATTTAAGAGGAACTTCACGTCTTATTCAACCAAAAAGATGCTTATATGATCAATTATTTTTAATAGTAAGGGACCAAGCTAATATATCAAAAACATTTGAAGGAATAATAAGAAAATGCATATATATCTTTGAAAGAGTAATATGATAGATTACTTTAGATTTTAATCCACTTTCAATTTTCAATGGAACAATGAGCAGATGCTTATATATCTTATAATAGTTAATAGACAAACAGTATCATATGTCTTATTTTATTCTATATTCTATATTATTACTATTGCTCAATTCAATTTGTAAGTAGCTAACACGACAAGACAACAGCATCAACACTAATAGGTTGAATCCAAAGGCTTTTCTCAAGGGTGGTGCACAGAATATTCCATCAAGATCAGGAATCTTTGAGACCACATAGAACCTTGCCATAATAAAACAATTGCCAGTCTTCAAAGTAGTCTCCAAACCCCTCTTTCCATCAATTTTAAAAACCTGAACAAGGCCCCTCTCTCAGACTATATAAGCAAACTGCAGAGCCAAGACCCGAGAGAAACCAAGGAAGCACATGGAGCTTCCGTCAAACCTCATTCCATCACAAACAACGACTCTAGAGCAACCAGCAGATCCATTGGATGGATTCCCCAGCGGGTAAAAAAAGACCAGACAAATTAAAACATGATCAGGCAGAATCACAATAACCGATCCCGAAACACGTCAAATGCAAGTATAAATGGAAATTAACCTTGAGGCAGGAAAAAGCAATCACACATATTGTACAAGACATTGCAATAGACTATACCCATTCAATTTTTTTGACAGTGTATACCTGCCATGTTAGAACAGACTTGATACCACCCCCTTTTAATCTCGACTCTCACCATCATCAACCTGCGCTTCGGGTTTGAAACTGCTCCGCCAAGTTCAGATCGACGTCCGGCGAGGGTTCTACGAGGAATCTTTCCTATTCGGAGGGATTTATTTAGGCGGAGGAATTAGATTAGAATCAAGGCAAGGCTTCAAATTTTCGGCAGAAATATAAGCTTTTTCCAAACCCAATACATGCAAAATATGTTTCATCAAGTAACTTTTCACAATATGAGGATGAAGATAACAATTAGTAATAGAAATTCAGAATGAGTAGATAGTAGCAAAATACCTCTTCTTTTTCGTTTATCAGTAACTCAGATCTTGATTCTTGAAAGAGTATTGACTGGAGATAAACCCTCTTCAAAAAAAATGTAAGAATAAGAGGCTATTTTACCATTTGTGTGTGGCGGAAGAAGATGTAGAATGTAGAAATAGCTTTCCAATGGGAAGTTGAAGATACCTCATCAATTATATAAGTGGAGTTTTCTTACATTTAATTCGTGTACAGTTAACACTTATTACATCTTAAAGACTTATTATTCCTTAATTAACTCAGTCCCATTTTATTATTATTATTATTATTATTATTATTATTATTATTATGTTTTGCATCAAGTTATATTATGTTTTGCATCTATGAAATTGAAGCTCAGAGCATTTATTACTTTATTCATTGCAAGCGCACCATTTATTAGAAAAACAGCATTTGATTTACATAATGGTCAAATTATATCCATCCATTTTAATAGCTAACATTATAAAAAAATTAATGATAAGTTTTCAATATAAAAAAATTCATTTTTATTTATTTTTTAGACGCTCAGTGCATTAAAATGTTATTATTAAATGTAATGTATAACCAAATATATTTATAAAAGTATAATCATTAATAAAATAGGACTACATCATAAATCAAAGTTTTTTAATAACAATTTTTAATAATACTATCTATAAATTATAATGTATATTTTTAATTTGTACCAATTGTATATATTTTTAAATTGTTTGAAATTAATAGAAATTAGGTAGGAACAGTTTTTAATTTTCAACATTTTGTAATAGACTTCGATATATATACTTAATATTTTTATAAGACTAAATAATAAAAGTATTTTTAAAATTTTTATTATACTAATAAACTTTTTTCATAGCATGATATAAAATTAGTACTATCCCGTGCAACGCACGGGGAATACCCTAGTTAAAATCTAAAAAGAACAGAGTTCTAGGCTCGGCGCTTGACATTTGGAGGTCTAATTCTGTTGACATGTGGCGGACGGTAAAATCGCGACAAGTGTCTCTTGTTAATAGGTTGATTGATCTCACTCCAACACTCCAGTTAATCCATAAGTGATTTTAGAAGATATATTTTGAATTTTAAATTCTAAATTGGAGAGAATTATGCAACAAAAAATCATTTATGAATTAAATTTTTGAAATTAAACAATGTTTGATTGAAATTTGAAATTCGAAAATATCTATAAATAAGCAACCATTATTTACATTTACATTTGTGAGCAAAGGAAACCTGTTTTTTATTTTATTTTTTCTCTCTCTAGATAATCAATTATTTTAGATATTGTTGTCATTAGTATCATTCCTATCAATTTATCATATTTTTTGTTTTACAATTTATTCTCTGATTCTTTTTGTTATCATATATTTTCAAGAAAAAGCTTTGTAGCATGCAAAGGTTGTTTGTCAATACATTTTGGTATCTCTTGGATCTGTTTTTTTTTTTTTTTTCATTTCTTATTTTGTACTTTTGTAGTAGGATCGCTAATTTGTTTTGTTAAGTGAATGATACAGGGTTAGTGCTAAGAAGGTTATTATCTCTACTCCTATGTTTGTTGTTGGTATTAACGAACACGAATACAGGCCAGAGCTTACTACACCACCAACTACCTTGCTGCCAAGGTATTTTTCGTGATGGATTGCTTTAATATAGGAATAATTGTGATTATCCTTTTACATCTTTTGTGTGTTCTGGTTGTAATTTGATTTTGTAGGTCATCAATGACAAGTTTGATATTGTTAAAATATAAAATTTTATTCAAATTCATTTTTTTTCTTTTATCTTAAACCCTTAATCTGACGAGTATAAATATAAATGTAAAATGAAAATATATAAAAAAATAGAAACACAACTTCCATTTATCACCTCTTCCAATTTTTCTAATTCTTTTTTTTTTTTGTGTCTCATGTCTCTCCAGAGATTTTCCATATGTTCTACATTGTTTTGGACGCAAGAAAATTCAATGATTGTAATACATATGATAAGACTTTAATATTTCAGATTTTTAATTAATTTTAATTATATCTCATTTCAATATTTATATTATGTTTTATTTGAATTTCTTTGTGGTCTATTTCTATAAATCATCATATTTATTAACTGACTTATTTTGTTAATGTCGTTGAACCCTTTATAAATATTTGAATAAATAATCGTTTTCCTCTTTAATTGAAAAATTCATCACCTCACATTTTTAAAATATTAGTGTGCGCATTTAACTTCTAAAAAGCTTAGGTAAAACTATAGATCTTATCTATGATAAATGAGCCTTTCTAAAAAGATTATGAATGATATTATGGTTATTTAGTTTAAGGCCGCACTATATGATAACTAAATTCCTATTCAAACATATGTTCTTTATAAAAGGAATTTAATCTTTAATATGGTAACACAAACATTTAGGTATTCATTTCAACAAATATGATAAAATGTAGACATCGAGTTGATTATAAACGTTAACAATCTTGAGAGTTGAAGATTTTATTCAATGTGTTAATCAGGAAATAATTTGGTATTCTTATTCATTGCGTTAACCATTTCCGTTTTAAATTCAAAATTTTATATGAGGTAATTCCGGGATGAATGTGATTACATTTGTTAATTATTTTGGCAGATTTGAATTTTAAAAATTGAGATCACGTGTTCAATAATAAATAGAAATTATAATACAATTGTGGTCACGTTTCAAATCAAGCAGTAAAAGGATTAGTGAAGATAAGCAAATAAACAAATATAAGCATTTTCCATATGACTGTCATCTTTAGCATTGGCGGCCCTCCTCCGAACGATGACGTCTCACACTGGTCTGTGCAAAGCAGATATCCATAGCGGGTGTGAGGATCTTTTTATAATCCATATGATATCACCCACTATGGTTAATAAAAATGGGTTGAATAGGCCTAAAAGCATTCTTTTGAAAATCAACTTTGTTCTAAAAATAGAGAATTAATTTTATTTAATGTCTATAAAAACCAAGGGAATCAAACATGAAATCACAATTTAGAGAGAATTTATATAGGGTTTTAAATATCAATATACCATAGAAGTACCTGCGCAACAATATTTACCAACGATATATTTTATAATTTATCATATAATTCTTTATGAAGTCTTCATGTATTAAAATAAAAAAGAGACATATTGGGTTTAACCAATCAATAAAATGATAGATTTTTGTCCAGAATATGAAATTCTAGAAATATAAACAATGTTTTTTTTTCAATTTTGTCTAACTTTGTAAATAGCTTTTCTGAAAATTCGATCTTTTTTAAAAATGTATCTTGAGTAAATTTAATATAAAAAAATATTATAGGAATTTTATATAGTTTTTATATTGATATACTTTACAATATTGTATGATCTCGAAATAAATAGGTATTAACATAATTATATAAACGATAATTGATATTACATTACTATATATCATGTCGGTTGGATTTTTAAGTATATTAATAATATATTAATTATACCTAACTAATATATACCTAGCTAATATTATTGATTACACTTATGCTTTGATTTTTCAATCAAGGTGAAGTCTATCATGTAGATTGTTACTTGGCGTCTACACATGTAGATGATAGGTGGCAGATAGTTATTGGCGGAATCCATGGGCCCACTTGGGTGAGTAACGGTTAGCAGATATTGATTAGGGAGTGAACGGTGTGGTTTGCCCTATATTACGGGGTGATCAAGTAATGTATGTTTTAGATAGTTGGGCCCTTTTCTTGTTGGGCACAAAGGTATTGATTGGACGCATTGTTCATCTCTTTTGTTTACCGCACAAATGAAGGAGGAAAAAATGGAAATGAGCCCCTACCAAAAAAAGAAAAAAAGTGGGTATGGGAACAAAAAATCAAACAAGAGTCCAGAATAAAAATTACAACCAGTAAGAATTCATTACATTCCATTGTGACATCCCTCCCAATAAAAATTATCAACTATTGATACTACTCAGAGGTACATAATTGTGTCACTTAAAATATTCACGAATAAAATAAAAAAGTCTACTTTTACTTACATTAACATTTCTTGATACTTCTTAGGTACCTCCATGGTTGATTTGCTTATAATTATGATGACGGAAACTTTACGCACTATTCATTTGGGTGTTAGTGGGTATGTAGTTACGAATGATCAATCTTATATTCACTTTTAACGTATAGTTTTTATTGGGGATAACTATGATTTTGATCATAAAGGTTTCACTGAAAAATCAATTTGGTCCTAATCGTTTTTTTAGTAAAAAATTAGTCATAAACGTTGTCACTTTTATCAAAGTGAACAAATTTACCAATTTGCCCATTGTCAATTAAAACAGTATTCAAAGTGAACAAACCTAATATTCTTACAATTAGCATAAATTAATTAGATGAATCTAGTATTCATACAATTGAAACAGTACTCACATAATTAACATCAATTAGCATTAATTATTCATACAACTATACTTGAATTAGCATGCATCAAGTGGTTTTTCATTTAATTAGATCAAAATGCTTTCAAGGTTACAACTAATAAGCAGAAGCATAAATGACAGATTTATAAGTGTGTAAATAAATTAAGTAAATGACACTTTAGGATCCTTGCCACAATCCCCTTCTTTTCCAGTGTTGCTTTCCAATCCCTGAAAAGTGAAATTTCACTTGCTTTCAATCCATTCCTAAATTTGGCATGCCAATGGTTGAGTACGAGAGGGAACAGAACAAAACCAATGCACCAAGAACAAATTTACATTACTGAATATGCAATGATGAAACTAACCTTTCATTGAGGTATGTTATGTTAGCAAAATTGATGGGTCGGTTTTCCAACTTGTGGTCGTTGTAGTTGCAGTGTTGCAGCGCAGAACTTCGAAGAGGAGTAGAGCAGAACATTCAGAGGAGCCAACTCGTGGATGAAGGAGGAAGCAAAGACACGCGAGGCACGGCTGAACCAAGGCAGCCGGGAAGACACAAACGGAGGAGGCAGAGGCGAACAGGCACTGGCGGCACAGGGGAGTGACGAGTGCTCGGCAGCGACCAATACACCACCTTCGTTCATGGTCGCGCCCTTCTCCTTCCCTATCTTCTATTCATCGGGACGACTCTATCTCCCTTTGTTCTCGATTTTCACGGCGACGGCGGCGACAGTAGCAGCCAACCCCGCTGACGCCGTCCGCCATCTCCCTTCTCTCCCCTATCACTCGAGTCCCCCCTTCCTTTTCTCGCTTTTTTGTTTTTTTTTTGTTTCACTCATTTTAGATTAGAATGGCCCCCAAAATTGGTGTATCAATGTAAATGTAAAAGGGTAAAATTGTCAAAAGTATCATTTTTAAAAATATATATAACGTTTGTGATTAATTTTTTACCAAAAAAACGATTAGGATCAAATTGATTTTTCAGTTAAACCTTTGTGACCAAAATCATACTTATCCCTTATTGGCATTAGCATAATTTTTTCTATTTCTGATTATCACTATTTTATTACCTCCCTAAAGACTCCGTAATATTTATTCATAGCACTACTCTTACGATAACAGACTAATTTCATCAAACATTAGGTACATTAATACGTAGTTCATCTTTTGCTATTCATTTATCAATGCACTTATGTCTATCTTCAGTATTTTAGGTACATAAGTGTATTTTCAATATATAAAATCAATTTCATTTTTTTTATAATGAATTATATTTTTTTATGCCAACATGCAAGCAAAAATTCATACTCACACAATTTCATTCATCAATATTATATATGCACATAATGTCTTATGCACATACCTTTTATCTTCAATATACGAAATCATGACTTCATTTTTTTTAAAAATAATGGATAAATTTGTTTATATTTATATGCAGATATCTGTTTTATTTATCAATAGTTACACTATTTCATTTATCAATATTATATATTTATATGCACATATCAGTTTCTTCCATATACCAAAAAAAAAAATTTCAAAGCTACAAAGTTACATAGTTTCATTCTTCTATAATTTTCTTATATAGTGTCTCTTTGTTATATTCACACAATTTCCTCTTATAATTCACAAATATTACATTGACCCATTATTAGTATTTTTATTTACCCCCTATTATTGACCCATTATTATTAAATAACATCAAATCCTTTTTATTTTGTTGGCAAAAGTTTAGGTGAGTTGGGTCCCGGGGGCTCGCTAAGGCTAGGGCAGGCCTCACGGCTCTATGAGCGCTTATAGAGGTACTTACAGATCGCTTACCAACAAAGTCCTTACATCGGCAGCGCGGTTCGAACTCACGACTTTGTGGGTTATGAGCTAATCCCTTACCAACTGGACCAACCTTTGTTGGCACATCAAATCCATTTTATATGCACACATATCTTCTTCACATGGTGGCCCAGTTATAAAGCCTTTCCATGAGACGACCTTCTATCGCCAAACAAAAAAAAAGTTAGCCTCTATTATTACAATTTCAAATCATGTAATCATATTTACAGTTGAAACACTTTTTGTAACACATCCCACCCCCTCAACGCTGTTTATTCATGTGAGTAGCCAATGGATGTTCAACAAGTGACATCTACACATGTAGATGCAAATGTGCATCTACATGGTAGAATTCGCCTTCAATCAATCCCATTACCATATTTCATTTGTTGGGTGGTCAATTAATTTTAGTCGCATCATTTGATATGCCACTATAGAACGCACCATTAAAATAATACATTTTAGTACATGAAAAGTGTGAGATGAATGTCAAAATTTCATACATAGTTAAATACTTTAATTGTTTTGTAGGAGTAGAGCGATGAAAATTAGAAACAACTGCCATTTCCAATAAATTTACCAATTCAAAATTTGTTAAAGATAAAAATGTAAATAATTTATTTCAATTAATCAAATTAAATTGGTAATAAATCAATACATGATATATTGACAACACTATACCATGCAACGCACGGGCAATACCCTAGTAATAGGTGAAACACAACAAGATGGTCATCAACCAATGCTTAACAAGTGGTTGGTTTATCTATGTGACAAATGGTAGATTCTGATAGGAGGATAACCAATGCTATGTAAATTGACATTTTACATCACTAAAATATTAACACAAGAATACCAACTAAAAGGATAAAATTGTCCTTTTACTTTTCATCTATCTTTTGCAGCAAAATTGCTTTTGATCTCTCATTTCAAAAATCAAAGACAACTTTTTCTCTCTTTCATCAAATTCAAACTCAAACCTCTTATTTTCTTCTTCAATACCCATTATCCATAAAACACCATGGATGTTTTCTTCTTCGAAATTAATTCAAAACAGAAAGGGAGAGTGGAAGTCTTCAAACCAAATTTGGAGGTTAAAAAAAATAAAATAAAAGATAGCATGAGGGTGGGGAACAACAGAATGGGAGAGCGGAAGAAGATAGAAAGAAACGAAAGGAGAGAGAGAGAAAAAAAGGAAGAAGAGTTGGATGCTCCAAATCCATGGAGATGGAGGAACTAGGCGACCGTTGCAACAATGAGAAAGGAGGTAGAGCAAAATAGTGCGGCGACAATGACTGGAGAGACGGCGATGCAGCTAGAGGCGAAGAGGAGCTCGAAGACAGAGATCCGGCGACAAGACTGCACGGTGAAGCTGGAGGCGGATGGCTCATGGACAATGAGGAAAGACGTGGGGCAGAGTAGTGTGACCACAACGACCGGCGACACGGCTGGAGACACAGAGGAGTTTGGAGGCGGAGTAGATCCAGTAACTAGGTTGCACGGTGAGGCTACGACTCAAGCACAAACACGTACGAAAATGCTCTAAGATTATGCCTTCGCCACTGTTCGCACGTTAGCTGCTCCCTGCTCCCTTGAAGCATTTAATATTGCAATAGCGGACAGCAAGAGAGGCTTTAATATAGAGTAAAATAATATTTTCATGATGTATTAGGAATATGGATAGGCAAGGAACCTAATGTGGAGGGAGATAGATCACTTAAGGTGTAGGTGTAGTCATGCATTTTGTATATCAGAGTTGATTTGGGTGTATGCGTTGTTTTTAAGGCTCTAATGGTTTCATGTAATTTGGGTTTTTTTTTAAACTAAAATCTTCATCCAATTTTGATATCTAATTTGTTTTTCATAGTCCTTATCTCAACTTTTTCATTTGTTAAAAAAATTAGTTGAAGAGTCTATTACGATAGTCTTGATTGGTAGTGTTTTAGCCTTTCAGATTTTGATATATTTTGAAAATAATTTAATTTTGGATTGTTTGTCGAAAAAAAGGTGTATGTGTGTGTATTTATTGGCAATACAAGGGAATGCTAAATTTGAATTCTCATGTATATTTGCCATCCTATTTGCAGTTTATTTTCTTCCTTAGCAAGTTTATATATATTTTAAAAATATATATTTTAGATTGGAATGTGCTTTTGTGATAAGGACGAGATATTTTTGAACCATAACTCCATTTTCTATATCTTTATGCAATCTTTTTGTGTGTGTGCATTTGTGATAAAATCGGATCATAAGCCATTGTTTTGTTTTCAGGCAATAAAACTCGGAAGACAAGAAGAACTTGCTAAGTGTGTATTATATGTCCATGTAGATTGAAAAAATAAAGAACTTTAATTTTTAGATGTACTTAAATATGCAATAGTATCTAAAAATTGAGTTTTTAGATGTATTTAGATATACTTAAAATATTTTTAACTACTTCAATTATTATGCAAATTTTCGCGCAACGCGTGGGTAGCCCACTAGTTTCTATTATAGGCACGCTGACAAGTATTTACATCTTTAGGCGTCCATTTCTTATCTCGGGTTCTGCAAATCCGGAATAAGCTTTACACGTATCTTGGGCTTGCAGAACCGAGATACACGCAAAACAAAATTTACAACTATCTCGGGCTCAGAGAACCCGAGATAACATAAAAGTTTCAACACCCCTTAATCAATATTGATAGTGAGTGACGGCCAATCTATTAAAATCTAATCTAATCTAATAATCTATTAAAATATAATAATCTATTAAAACCTATCTATTAAAATCTAATAATGGGATACAAGTGAATAGTTGGTTGACAATTGACAGCACCATTGAGCAAGAAATGAGATGTTCAATATTTTGACAAGTGTCATGGGCTGATAGGAAGGCAAAAAAGAAAAGTTAATATACAAAAACAATAATGGCACAAAATACAAAGATGTTATGTAAATAGTACATAAATGATATGAGTATAAATCTTTACTTTTGAGAGGAAATTTTGAATTTCAAATTCACATTTAACCAAATAAAATAAATAATAAATAAAATAAAATAAAATAAAAGATAAGATGGGGAAGGACAGATGGAGAATGGAAGAAGAAAAAAAGAAAAGAAAGGTGAGGAATGCTCTCATTCACATTTCTTTCCATTTCATTATTCAAAAATCGTTTCTACTTTACTTCTCGCGTTGCTTCTTCTTCTTCATCAATTCCAAAAATTTATTCTTTTCAATGTATTCTCTTTTTTTGCATGATATCTCCAATGAGTCTCAAGTAAATATTGAAATTTCATTTAGAGTTTCTTCTTCTTATGAATAATATCTATTGACTTTTGTTCTTTCTTCTTCTTTCATTTTTTGAAATTTTGTATTTGATGAATAGCAATTAAAGAAAGAAACAAAGAACAAAGAAGAAAATAAATAAAATAGAACGATGGAATAGTGGAAGAAGAGTGGCCTGCAATAAACCCATGAAGAAGGTAGAGCATCGATGATGAGGAAGGAGGTAAAGCAGAGTAACGCGACAACTACTGGTGGTAGAAAATGCCACTGGGAGACGGTGACACTGGCTTGAGGCGCAAAGGAGCTCGGAGACAAAATAGATCTAACGACAAGGCTGTATAGTGAGGCTGGAGGCGGATGGCTCAAGCACAAATGCGTACCGAAGAAGATCTTCGGTTTTGCCTTCGCCTCTGTTCTCACATTAGGTGATCCCTGCTCCTTGCTAATTGTTCTAACTTTTTTATGCTATTTTGTGCTATTTTTTTATCTATAAAATTTTCTAATATTTATGAGAAATATGGTATTTGTTTCATCTCTAAGTGAAAGTGATTGGTTCTATCTCTATTGTTATCTCTATAATATAAATAAATGTTTATTTAATATATATATATTTGCGTCTAATGTAAAATGGATGTGTGATATACTATTTTATTTATATTGTACTTTGGAACATTTTACACTTATAGCAACTTGAATCTTCCTCTGTTCTTTGGATTAGTTCTCCTCTTTTACTTGAAAAATGGCAAAGAGGGTGCTTGGCTGCATCTTGGGAGAATCAGGCAAGTAGGAATAACTTAAATTCAAGATAAAATTTTGTTGAACTTAATTTGATATCTGTCAGCACCTGAAGATGTAAAAGAAGGTAAACAATTTACTGCTGTTCTGATTATTTTGTCCCACAAAAGAAAATTTTGATAGTGAAAAAGCATATTTCTTCTGATTTTATGATTGTAACATTTTGTGTTTCAATTGCATTTTATGTTTTTGGTTTGGTTTTCAGCAAAGAGGAAGCTAAGAATAAGATTAACAATGTTTGTTGTCATTTTTGAAAGGTACTTTGATAGTAATAAGGAGTGGTTCTGCTAGGGTGGTTTAGATTTTTACAAATCTGGTCAACAATTCAATAAAGTTTACTACCAAAGTACCTAACTTTTATTCTTTGATTTGTGTTACAAGAGTAACATGAACATTATGGAATATTTTACTTGGTTGGAATATTAAGAATAAACAAAATCTCACAGAAATTTATATAATTTCCAAATACATGTCTCAATATTCTACAACATATTTAAACAGGAGTGAGATTAAACAATGATAATTCTGTGTCTTACTATTTGTTGCAGCTGGTCACAGTGTATACAAAAGTCTAGAGTAAGCGAAATGCAAACAATGTAAAGAGAACAACTAAGAAAGATAACAAAGTCATACTTTGGTTTAAAGTTGATGACACTGGCCGTGGTATGAACCTCTAAAAAACTATATCTACAACTATGGTTTCTTTCTATAAATGTTATATGTCTAATTCATCCATATGAATTCTGTTACATTTTCATAGGAATTAACCCAAGTAAATTGGATCCTGTCATGGAAAGCTTTGAGCAAGCTGATCCATCAATTACTCAATTGTAAGTATTTAAAGTTTTCAAGAAATTCAAGATAATCGTCTTCTATAAGTTATTACTTAGCTAACAGATAGTCATAACTCTTGATATTATCTCAGGAAATTGTTATTAACTAAAAAGTTAATATGAATTTTATCTCCAATAGTTTAGATGACATTTTGAATGCTATGATTTATCGGGTTCTGAAGCCTTTTCTCATTTCAAGCATGGAGGCACTAGTCTTGGTCTCTGCATTGTCAGAAACTTGGTGAGTATGATAAGGGGATTTTAATGCCATGTTTATGTTTTGGAAAGTTTACTTCTCTTCATTGTTATTAGAATGATTAGATTGTGGTTTAGTTTATAGCAGTTTTTGTGCATCATTAATTAGTTTCGTCGTTGCTATATTATTTTGTTGAAGTAACGTTTGTATTGACATGGTGATGATGTGAATTAAGTAATCTATCTTTTGATTCTTAAGGCTGACATATAATGCTTTGCATATAAAAAATTACTTTATTGTGAATTGTAAAATAGGACTGTATTACAGCTAATTTCCCAATAAAGAGGATACATTACGCCTAATTTTTTTCTATTTAAGAAATGGTAAGCAAATGATAATGGAAAGGCAAAAGTTTTTATTACTCAATCTTGAATACCAGTTTAGAGAGAAGAAGGTTTAATCTTAATTAGTATGTCAATGAATGGGTAATTTTCGAAGAAAAATTCTAAATAACTTAGTGTATATAAATAATGAAGCAGATAGTAGGTAGCAGTAGCTTTAATCAAAACAATCTAATCTTACTAGAAGCCAATCTTTTACCCATTTTCTCATACAAATAATAATATTTCCCAAATTGCATCCCCAGTTTTTGCTAAGTTAATATCCAACATATGTAAATATTTCATAACTTTGCTAAGTTAATATGCCAACGCTATTCTCTCTATTTGAGCAATAGATCAGCGATGTACCACCTGCGACAACCATGGATAGTACTCGCACTAGCCATGGGGTTTTCAATAAGAAAATTGACAGACAATGACACAATGTATGAATGAAAATTGTATTAATTTTCTCATTCTCTTCAATGATATAGAATGTTCAATATATACAACGTATACTCTGTACAAGTGTCACCAAATCTATCAAATCTACCAAATCTACAAAAATATTCCAATGAGGCTAACAAAATGTAAATTGTACAATGACTAAGCATTTCTAAAATAATGTATAAGCAAAATCTTTATTGTTGTGAGTGAAGGATGGAAAGGAGGAAAATAAATAAAATAAAGGAAAATATATTTATCTAAGTTGGGCTTCTATATTTGTTGAGGTCATGAGTTGTTTGATGAGGCTGGTTTGATACGCCCCCGTAAGTTGGAGGATGGAAGATGTCGTGAATTCCCTGCTTGGACAAGTTGGTGTGAAAAGGTTGTGTTGCCATTGGCTTAGTAAAAATGTTGGCTGGTTGCCCCGATGAGGAAACTTGAAGCAGTTTCATCATACCAGCTTGAGCTTTCTGGCGCACAAGGTGACAATCGACCTCTAGGTGTTTCGTCCTTTCATGAAAAATCGAGTTTGCAGCGATGTATAAAGCACTTTGGTTATCACAATACAAAACTGGCGGACGATCATAGGAAATATGAAGCACTTTTTAGAGGTTCAGAATCCACTGCAATTCGCATGTGGTGTTAGCAAGTGCTCAGTATTCCACCTAAGTTGATGATCTTGCAACTGTAGTCTATTTTTTGGTTTTCCAAGAAATCAAAGAGCCACCCAAGAAGAAGCAAAAACCAGTTAAAGATCGTCAAGTATCAGGACATCTGGCCCAATCAGATTCACTGAAGCCCTAAATCCTAAGAGAAGAAGATCTTGGAAAAAACAAATCGCGCCCTAGGCTATTTTTCAAGTACCTAAGCACTCGTAACGTAGCGTTATAATGAGTTTGTGTTGGAGAAGACATGAACTAGCTGAGTTGTTGGGTGGCATATGTAATGTTGGGTCGCATAGGGGTGAGATATATGAGCCGACCAACTAGACGTCAATATACCAAAGGATCAGATAGGAAAAGAGACTCATTTTGATAGAGCTTGGTAGTACCATCCATCGGCACAGACACGAGCTTAGCACCTAGAAGTCCAGCATCATCTAACAAGTCAAGGCAATATTCATGTTGTGACAATGAAAGCCCCTATGTGGAATGAGCAACCTCAATTCCCAAGAAATATTTAAGGGTCCCCAACTCTTTAATCTTATAAATAAGAATTACCGTTGACAGCGATAGACCAACAAAATAACAACTTCAGTACACACAATTTTTATAAATAAGCTATAATCGAAGACAGTCTACTAATACCCACAAGAAAGAAGCAAATTGGATAGTTTTTCATACCAAACACAGCTTGACTGGCAAAGTTCATAAATTGATTTGAGAAGCCTGCAACATTGATATTGCCGAGTGGGGACTAGACAAGGGGGAGAGCCATGCACACCTCTTCAAATAGTTCACCGTGAAAGAAGGCGTTATTCACCTCCAACTGTTGGATAGGTCATTTCTTCATGGAGGCAATTGTGCTAGAACGATGCTAATAGTTGCCGGCTTGACCACTGGAGAGAAGGTTTCCAAAATATCAACACTTTCTATCCAGAACATCAATACCTTCTGTTTGTGTAAAGCCTTTTGCGACCAGCGAGCTTTGTAACGCTCGATGGAGCCATCTGGGCGATGCTTGATTTTATACACGTACACACCCATTTACATCCAATGGGTTTCACCAAGGAAGGGCAATCAACTAATGACCAAGTTTGGTTTAACTCCAGAGTAGCAAGTTCATTATTTCTTATTACATTGTGCTAATGGTGGTGCACATCAGCTTCCTAAAACGTTTTGACCTCAAAATCAGAGTGCAATTATGAGATAAAGCCGCGGTGGGTAGATGAGAGAGATGATGAAGATAAAGAAGAAAAAATAGGATACTGACACCGAGAAGACAAGTCTGGATAAGACACGAGAGAAGTGCTGCATATGTAGTCAGAGAAGCTGATGGGGCGGTGGGTTTCTCGTTGACTTCGGCGAAGCAAGGAGACGATGGAAATATTGGGTTATGTGGTGGGAGAGGATGACGATGTTGAGGTTGGAGAAGAGGACAACGACGGTGAATCATTACTGATAGAGGTAGAAGGTGGCGTTAATGGGGATGAAGTGGTTATTGGTGAGTTGGGCGAAGATGTAGTATTTGGGGAAAATATTGATTGTGATTGAAATTGGGAATGTTGGAGGCTCGGGTTGGGGAGGGGAAGTCTCATCAAAGGCTATAGTATTTGGGTTAGGTGAGTTGGTTGGGTCATGGGGTATAGGGTGTGACGCAATAGGAAAGGAAGGGGAAATGATCGCCTCACGCTTATAAGGGCTATCATGCTCTCTATTTTAGACAATGTAGGGCTTTGATACAAACTCGTCACGCTCAGGACTAGACATGGACATGGAGCGTGAAATTTGCTAGATGACTTGATTGTGTGTGAGGTGACCTAATGATATTCTTTTTAATTTAGTTCTGATACCGTAAAAAATTGACAGACAATGACTCAATGTTTGAATGAAAATTGTATTGATTTTCTCATTCTCTTCAATGATAAAAAATGCTCAATATATACAACGTATATTCTGTATAAGTGTCACCAAATCTATCAAATTTTTAAAAATCAACAATGCTACATGTACACCTCTTTTTGATGTACACCTCTATCCAAATCCCAAACAAACAGGTTTTTATATATATAATGAATATGTTTTTATAGTTGACACGAACATGTTTTAAAACATGTTCGTTTGCTTTTAAAAACATGTTTGTTCTAGTAGTAATATTCTGTTCGTGCATGAACATAAATCTATATATACAACGAACATGTTTTATAGTTGACATGAACAGGTTAAAAATCTGTTCGTTTGCTTTTAAGAACCTGTTCGTTCTAGTAGTAAAAACATGTTTATTGGGATTTGGATAGAGAAGTACACCAAAAAGAGATGTACACCAAGATTAATTGTTTTTAAATATTCCTATGAGACTAACAAAATGTAAATTGTAAAATGACTCAGCATTCGTAGAATAATGTAGAAACATAATCTATATTACTGTGAGTAAAGGATGGAATGGAGGAAAAGAAATAGAATAGAGGAAGAAATATTTATCTAAGTTGGACTTTTGTATTTATTGAGGTCTTGGGTTGTTTGATGAGACTCGATTGATATGCAACAAGACGTTGTTGACTTAGAACGTTAGGTATTGCAGGTTTTTGGTCAAGTTCAAGTTGGATAGGGCTATTGGTTCGCGTAGGCTAATTTGGGTCACAAACTCAAGTAAGAAAAAGAAGTAGAAAATAATATTAAGAAACATACATGATAATTTTATAACATTTTAATAATATTGAAAGGCACATTTATTATTTTAAAAATTCATGAATATTTTTGTCACCAATTTAAAAATTTACGATTAATTTTGGTGATCAACTCAAAAAGAAAGAAAAACAAAAATGACAACCTGCTTTTCATACAAGCAACCATAGGTTATGACTTTTATTTAGTGTGAAATAGTACTCTAGATATAAAATGAAACATGACAACTTGGTTATTTATGCAAATGACCATAGCAACCTTCATTAATTAAGAAATTGTACTATAATACAATAAAATCAATCAACGAAGCCACCGTCTTCATTTGTATTTATTTCACATGCATGGACACACAGTAACGAGAACATGTTTTATGATCGGGATTTAGAGTAACAATAACATAATGGGGGACACTCGCACCGAGTCAGTTTTCTTCCGAGTAACGTTAGTCCATTAATAAAATCGTTCCCAGAAGATGCTGCTGCTACAATATACAATATAATAATTAATTAACAACCACCATATCACCCAAAAATAAACAAATAATGAAATAAAAATAAAAACTATATGTCTTCTTTTAATTTTCTTATTTTTCTATTAATTAGTTTTTTGATAGTTTAGCTATAATGTAATTTTGAATTAACATTTAAGAAAAAAACATTTATATATCTGACTTTTTAAAAATTGTATAAACTCATCCATAACTTTTGTAAAATACTTAATAATCCTTGATTTTCGAAGAAACAATACAATCAAAAGTCAAGGTGAATTTGTTTAATTTCTTACCTTCGAAATACCTAAAAATTGAACAACTTGATTGTACCGTTTTTTTTAAAAAAAAAATTAGGGGTTGTTAGGTATTTTATAAAAATTAAGGGTAAATTTGTATAATTTTTAAAAATTCAAGGGCATAAAAATCTTTTTTTCTAATATTTTTATTTATGGTATGTCAAAAATTACATTTTCATGGAAAAATGTCTATAAGTTATAAATAAATTTATTTCTTTAACATATATATATATATATATATATATATATATATATTACATGCATCCATCCTAATAAAGTAAGTATTATTTTCTTTGTTATAAAATATGTGTTAAACTTTATTATTTG
>JASCZI010120924.1:92952-117790 GCA_036250425.1 Stylosanthes scabra | reverse complement strand
AATCTTCCAATTAAGCCCTTGATTAATGAGTGGAATTGAGGCCTAACAACTTGGATTGGAGTGGAAGTGAATGAATCTGACGTTGCTTGCATTGCTCTCCCACATATAATGTGGCTTTCCCACGTATGACGTGGCTCTCCACGTTATACGTGGGCTTCAACACTTAGCCAATTTTTTTCTTTTCTTCTCTGCTTCGTTCCCTTTTCTTCAATCTCTCTAAAATGGTCTTCAATTACCTAAAATTCTTAGTAAATCATCTAAAAACACAAACACAACTCAAAGAACATCAAGTTTGTTTGATTCATCAATTAATAACAATAATCTACTAAGAATATCAAGAAAATCAAGAGAAATTGAGAATAAAAACAACCCAAGATGCATACGCATCACTTGCATGTGCACAACTTGATTGCTTTCTAAAATCATGGAAAAGAGTTAAAGAACACACAACCCCGAGAGGTTTTTGAGCCAAAAAAGAGGTGGTTTCGCATCTTTAAAGAACCACCAATTTCCTTCTTGTGTGTTAACTCCTTTTCTATGATTGTAATTTGTAAATTAATTGATTTTATATGTCCATCTTTGTATGTATATTATGTATCCGTATGCTTAAGGCCCTTATTTCATGATAGCTCACTTACCAAATGGCCTAACCCTTAATCATCACCCTTGTGAACCAATTTTGAGCCTTTAATCCCTTTCTTGTCTAATTAGCTCATTACAAGCCAAATAAGTGAAAAATCATGATTGTCCCCTTGGATTTTTGACTAATTGAGGATTTAGTAGTTAGTCACTTTGCAAGAGAAGAAAGAAAAGAGAGATTAAAGTGTAGAACACTAGAAAAAGGGGAAAAAGGGTTTTTGCAAAAAATAGAAAAATCTTAAGGCATTTGGGGAAGTTCATGCATGCATAGAAACAATTAATTAGGTGTATGTATTTACATAAGCTAGTAATGGAAAACGAGTGACAGGAAAGGAAAAGAAGAAAAGGAAAAAGAAAAGAAAAAGGAAAGAAAAACAAAAAAAAAAGAAAGAATAAAAGGAAGGTAATAAATTCTTTGTCACCCAAAAGTAGCAAGAATCTTAAGTTACCAAATAAGCAAATACATACACCCTAATCCATCTACGGTAGATGCATTGCATGTTCTTCAAAAATGTGAGTTTTCGAGAAACGTTGGTTGAGTGAAGAAACAAGAGAGTGCTAGGTGTCCTCCATTGAGCAAAGATCCATCTTAAGAGCTCACTTAGCCAAAACTTAAATCCTACCTTCACCTTGGCCACGTTACAACCCTAAAAAGCCCTCATGATAATGCATGTATACATACATTTGATGTTGATTGGTTAAATGAAGATTAATTTGTGAAGAGCATGAATAGAAAGGAGTTGAGCATATTTAACCCTATACACTTGAGCGAACAGAGCGCATATACGACTAGTAAGGGTTCTAGACTTGATTCCATGATTTAGAATATTTCTTATGATGCAAGCAAGCTTGATCTTCATGAACTTAATTGCTTTTGGGGGTAGCTTTTACTGACATGCTTTTATCCATCTCTCTTTGGTGCTTAGCTAGGTACACTTTGTTTTAATATTGCTTCATCCATAATAATGTTGTGTAGTTCTCCCCCTTGATCTCATTGATGGGTTTGAAGAAATTTCTTTGTGATTTCCCTTGGTCATAAGCACTAGAGCATGAGGACATGCTCAATTTTAAGTGTGGGGTGTTGGATGAGGAGGTTTTTGACGATAATTTCATGCTTAAAAGGATATCCTCATCAACACTTTTTCCACATATTTGCTAGTGATTGACCAAGCTTTTCCCTCTCTTGCATGATTATGTCCATAAATGATTAATTGTTAAATAAGCTTCCAAATGCATGGATTGTTAGAATCTTCTCCCACTTGGTACCTTGATGTGTCTGTTAGTGAATTTCAGGCCCAAGATAGAGAGAAAGAGCCCAAGGGAAGCTAAGAAGAACAAGGAAAGCAAGGAGAGTTGACAAAAAGCCAAAAATAGCCCAATCCAGCGTTGAACACGCGCCCGCGCCCTCCTGATGGCGCGCCCGCACCCTCCCTTACTTAATCAGGAAGTTTCCGTTGGTGGCGCGCCCACGCAACCCAGATGGTGCGCCCGCGCCACCCCATTTCATAACGCCCAAGACAAGGACACCGCGCGCCTGCGCGGTGGAGGTGGCGCGCCCGTGCGACAGCAGCAGAACTCACTTAAATGAAGGCTATTTTGGGGATTTCACTTTTCCGGGCCAAGGCCCATCCTTTTCTCAAGCCCAATTCGACCTATATGGGGGGGAACAGCTGAAACACAACAAGCATTCTCTCATTTCATCAATTTTAGCCTTAGAGTAGTTTTAGGAGATTTTTGGGAGAGTTCTCCATCTCTCTCATTTTCTCTAGTTTCTCTTTTGTGTTCATCATCCCTTAGGAACCCATTACCAACCAAACTCTTCTTTAATTACTTGTTTTGTGTTCTATTTATTGTACTTGTTATTTCATCTTAATGCAATTCTAGATTCTTCATCTATTTTGCTCTTCTTTACATATTGCTATTTCTAGTTTATATTCTTGCTCTTTTATGATTCTCATGCTCTTGATTGTTGATTTACTTGTTGATTGACTCTATTGATCCTCTTGTTAGTTTATTTTCCATATTTTTTTATCATGTCTTTATTTCTTACCTACCAAGTGTTTGATGTTTTGTTTACTATAATTATGGAGTAGTGATCTTGTGCTTTGGTCATGGGTTGAGGTGTGGATGATCCTATCCACTAATCCCTAAAGAAAGGATGGGTTAATCATTGGGTTAAGACCGTTCTGTTGATGCCAGGCTTTCGCTAGTGAGAGTGAGTCCTTAATGAGGTGAACATGGAGGTTGTATCCATGTTCCAAAGACCTAGGTCCGTTGCACTAGAGTATGAGAAGCCTGGGACTTACGGAACGGTGTTAATCTACCCACTCGACCGTTTGGTAGAGTGTGGCTTCGCGGGTTACGTGACAACCATCCATATTTGGGATTAGTAGTGTTCATGGGGACACACAATACTTCGATCCAAGGCCAAGCACCCCTTTTTATCAGTTTCTCTCTCAATCTCTTTTGAACTCTGTTCACACACACACAAAATTGCAACCCCCGATTTCCTCACAACCAAAGTCGACCCATGCGTTAACTCGTTGGGAGAACAACCCGAGTCCCGTACTCGGTATTTTTAAACTTGGTTGCAAGCTCTTGTGACACTCTTCTTTGACGAGAACCGTCCTTCGCTCATAACATAACCTATTTGGATTCCCCTACAACAATACTTTCTTGTTTTCCAAAGAAAAGGAAACTCCGGATTAACTTTGTTGCGACGCCTAGGGCGGCCGCTCATCAATGATGTTATTCCTACTGCTGGTTTTCGTTTCAGGCGTGGAATATCTTCTTCTGATATCTGTTCGCGTTGTTCTCTGGCTACAGAAAACATTCCTCATTGCTGCTTCTTCTGCCCAAAGTCACTCCAGGTTTGGAATAGGTTTGGTTTCAATCTTCCTCATAATACTTCCCTTAATACTCTATTGGATTAGGTCAAGGATAATTGTCGTAAAGATGCTTTCTTGTTTTGTGCTATCTTGTGGTGGGTTTGGGTGATAGGAACAATGATATATTTTGCCCTACTGACTCTTGGGGTTGTGATAAGGTTGTGGCTTTTTGTCGGCATAGTTCCCGAGAATTTGTTTTTTATAATTCCTCTCTTCAGTCCTTCTTGCCTCATAGTATCAGTTTGGATTGGTTACCTCCCCCTTGTATTTTATGAAGTTAAATTGTGATGGCAGTTTCCTGATTAATGGGCACCTAGCTGGCTTTGGTTGCGTTATTAGAGGGGTTGATGGAAACTGGCTGCAGGGTTGTTCGGGAAGTATTCAGGCTAACTCGAGTTTATATTGTGAACTCTTTGCTATTTGGAAAGGTCTGTCCATAGCTTGGGATTTTGGTTACAGGAATGTTATTTGTGAAACGGACTGCCTTGAGACTATTTCAATCGAATCATTTATTTCTATATTAAATAAAAGATTATTTCAATGTCAAATAATACAAAAAATAACACTGAAATAAATTTTTATTTCATATTGAAATAGTCTATTATTTAACATAAAATAAATAAATTAGTTGAATTTGATTGGATAAATATATATATACTTAGAATTATTAATTTTTTAATTAGTATAATTAATTTAAAATATGTTTGATTTTGATGATTAAATTAATTTTTTAAATTAGTTAGATATTAAGGGAATAAAAAGTTAAGTTATTTTAGTCTTTTTAAAATAGTATAAATTAAATTAGAGTCATTTTCCAGTGTACACTATTACTCATTTATTACTTTCGTACCAAGACTTGAAATATCTATTACTTTTTAAAAACGTTCAGCTATTAATTGTTCATTTAAGAAAATTAATTGTTAATTTCTCACATAGAGCGGGGGTGCGCGAAGTGCGCTGCGCCCAATGCGGGCCGCGCATCACGCGGGTTCCTCACTAGTAGTAATAATAGCATCCACACGATATAAGGAAATAGTAATAGTCTATATAAGTGACATGTGTCTTCCTATGAGATGCTTAAAGAGGTGCACAAGTATAAATGACATATGTCACTCTATTAGATGTTTGAGCAATTTTGTATTAACAATAAATCAGAGCATGTGAGAAGTGAATAGAGAAGTGATTCCACTATATAAAAAGAGAGTATTAGTAGATTAATTATTTAATAAGTGTCTAATATTAATCAAATTAATAAATCTTCATAATATATAAAAAAAAATAGTAGTATATTATTTACTTAAAAAGTAAGTCTAACATTAATGGTTAACAAGTGTCTAATTTAGTTAATTGACATTAATATTTATGAAAATATAAAAAAATAGTTAAAAAAGTCATTATATTTGATTGCGACGATAGGATGAGCTAACCCGTAATCAATGAACACAAAGAATACCACGTGACTTTGATTGCGATAGACTCAACGTATTGCAAGTACTAAACGGGCATGTCGTCATGTGTAGGGCCGTCAAAATGGGTCAAACCCGTCGGACCAACTCGTTTATCCATCTAAACGGACGAGCTTTTGTCTCTAAGTCCGGACCGTTTAAAATTCGGGCTTAAATGGGCTAGCTCGTTTAACCCAGAAAAATCCAGGCTTAAACGGGCTAGCTCGCAGGCTAAACGGGCTGGCCCATTTATTTAACTTATTTAAAAAATTTTTTAAGAAATAGCATTTTTCTCTATATTTTATCTTACTCGATCCGAAAACCCGACACATCAATTTAAAACTTCGTTTTTTATATGATTTTTTCGCTAAAAAAAATATTTTTTGGTCAAAAGTAATTTTTTTAAATTAAAAATTAAAAAATTTATTTTTTTTAAAAAGTAATTAATTAATTAATTAAACAGGTCAACCCGTTTATCCGTCGGGCTGACCATAAATGGGCCGGGCTAGCCCGTTTACTTCGGGGATAAACAGGACGGGCCTAAATGGGTCAAGTCTGCCCATTTGACAGCCCTAGTCATGTGGAATCAACGGATTAGGTGGGGGAATTTACTTTCAATGTGACAAAAACTCTTAGCTGTTATCTGGCTGGTATTTAGTTGGGTTTATGACATGTGTAGATTCAAATAAGATATCTTGTTAGCTGTGGATTCAATAGTCTAACCCAATCAAATATAATATGAAAATCTTTTCAGTAGATAAATTCATTCAAATAAGAGAATAAAATTATTAATTCAAATTAAATTAACTATAGTACTTTTCGGCTCACAGTCAAATTCGAATTTTTTAGGTTAAATATTGTGTTGCAATATTATCCAAATTATTCAAACATGTAAGAAAATACTCTTTTTTTTTAACAAAAGTAAAATATGTTAGCTAAAAAAAAGTTCCTATAGTTTCCGAGCGAGTGTCTTTTACATAAGCTAGTTTCTATAACAGTGTTTTAACTGAAAAATTCAGATAAAAGTGTGTGATTGAGTTTGTTCCACGACCACACAACCACAAAGAAAGGAGCAAGCATAAAAGATATGGTGTTGGAAGAGAAGACACTTAGACTAGACACCCGCTATCTTGAAACCTATCTCTTATATCCATAACAACTATAATCCAAATGGAGAAGATATACAGATTTATATCTCAGTTTTCTTTCATTTGTTGAAAAAAGAATAATAAATAATTAAGAATGCATATCTTGAGTGGCTCAATCTCTTTCCTCTCATCACTCTCACCTTCTTCACAATCAAACCTCCTCAGCTGCACCTCTTCTACCACTAGTAGTAGTACTGCCACTTCTTTTACTTTCCCAAAATGCCCCCACAAGTTAACTGCGAAGACACCATGGGAATGGCACCATAACGGTAATAACACAAGTAGTAGTAGAATTTGTGTGAATGGAAATAGTAGTACCCAGATTGATCAAAACCCAGATGGTGGACTTCTTCATCAACGCCCAACTCTTTTGGAACCACAACCACAACTACGTGATCATGATGACGTCATTCGTCAGGCCCGGGTCTCTCTCTTTCTCCTTCTTCTACAATTTTTTTTTATATATATATATATTTTTTCTTTATTAAATTGTTCTCGGTAGCAATTCACATTGAATAATTGTCAGTAGAAAAACCAAAACAAAAAAAAATTTGCACAAATAATCCATAATATGTTGCTAAGTATGAGTTAAACCCGATTTTGGTTCTTGGTTCGTAGTTTGCACCAAATTGTCTCCGACATTTCGATTGCACTAATTTTTTGTATTAGTTCATCGACCATTTAGCGGAGTTTTAGGAGGTTGTTTCATGTTGTCCTACGCCAAAGACAGTTGTCATTTTACTCATTTAGTCACAAAAAGTTAGATAGGAAAAGGTTAGGATCAATTTAGTGCAATATTTTCAATTTCATGAACAAAATGTTGCAATTAGAATATTATAAATTATTTTAATGCAAACTGCGAATTTTAGGACTGGGTTTTAACTCTGCCATGTATCTAACCAACTTGGGTTAGTGAAATGGTTATCTCGTTTGGACGCTTGGCAAATGTTGGGGTTCGAATTGTCTTGTGTACATATAATAAATTATTACATGATAGTTTAAACTTTTTTGTGTATCAAAATTTAAATCATGTTATGATTTTTTCTAGTGCAAAAAGTTTGTCTAAAATTGCTTTATGTGTTTCTGGTGCTAATGTCAAATCAAAATATCTTGAGTGTATCATCAATTTTAAAGCACATCATTTATTTATTTTGGTGAAACGTTGATGGAGGGTGACACAGTATAAGTACCTAAGCAACCTTTCATAATAATAATAATAATTTCCTACTAAAACATGATTCTCTGTTTTGCATTATGAATATATTCTGATACTTGATTTCTGCAATGAAGTAGAGATCCTCAGATTGGAAGGCTGCAAAGGAACATAAAGAGAATGGAGTCATCCACAATGGTAGGATTGAAGGCTTTAACACCGGAGGTCTCCTTGTTCGGTTTTATTCTATTGTCGGCTTTCTTCCATTCCCTCAGCTGAGCCCGGTGCATTCGTCCAAAGGTATCCACTGTCGGACACAATGATTTGTTGAAAAATTATTAGTTGCTTCCGGTGCAAATTATAACTCGTTCATGGATCTATTAGTTGAATGACAAGTGGTATTTATAACAAAGTCAATTTTAGAGTATGTGGCTAAATTGATTGGAGGGAGTAATTCTTCTTGTTTGCTTTGATTTATGTGGTAGCTTCAATTAGACACTTAGCGTCACTTACATGTAAATAGAATACTAAATTGCGAACTAGTTATAGTTTTCTAAAAGGGATTGAGCACCTCTAAACTCTAAAGTGAGTGAGCTAGTAACTTGAGAAAGTAAGTGTCGAATTACTCTTTAATTAAGATAGTGGGACTTGCATATGATAGAATTTATAAATTCAATAGTGATTATCGCTCATTTTATCACTTTACCAATATTCTCACTTTATTAGAGGATCTTTTTCCTCCTAAAAGTATCCATCGTCGAATGTAGTCCTTTCGTTGCGAGACATTTAGTTAAGGACAAACAACTAGCTATACATTTCATGCCTAAGATGGAAATCGGCTTCCGAAATCTTATTAAAAAACCAGGTGATAAGCCACCAGATCACACCCACATGTTAAGAATTTATCTGGTGTTATTGAAATTTCCTCAGATTATCTCTATTTCATTGTTTATGTACTACATCAAGCTTCTTGTATGCTTAATCATGGGATTCATGATATTCCCACTCCCTTTTGGTTGCTTCAGTCATATATTATTAGTATTTGTTACAATAATCTCATTATTTATCTTGATTCAGTTTATAAAGAAAGCTCTCAATGCAACAGTTCCATAGCTTATAACATGTTACTGATTCAACATTTGCTAATGTTTTAGCTATCTTAAGCTTGCTGCTTACTCATTTTTTGTGTATAAGTAACTACTTGTTTGGTATTAATAGCAGCCGTAGATCGGTTGAAATTGTTGCCTTATTGTAATTTTTATACTTTTCTGTAGAACCACAGAAACCTATTCAAGAGATTGCTAAAGGTTTGCATGGTTCAATCATATCAGTGAAGGTACATTATTGTTGTTTTAATAATAGATACTACATGTTATCATTTTAAAGTTAGCTTTTGAAACTTGAAATATGATGAATGCATTCTTCTTCTAATTTTAGGTAATTCTAGTAGATGAAGATAAAAGGAAATTAATCTTTTCTGAGAAAGAAGCTTCTTGGTCCAAATATTCAGAGCAGGTCAAAGTAGGGGACATTTTTGAAGCAAGAGTTGGTTCTATTGAGGACTACGGTGCATTCGTTCATTTGCGCTTCCCCGACGGTAATTACACCTCATCGCCAAGTTTAACTACTATTCACTATCAGTGAAATCCAATCAAGTGCTGCTGTATAGACAAAAGGCATTCAAGCTAAATACTTCTATCTATGTAGCAGCACTTGATTGGATGTCAATGTATTTTAATACCGAACAAGTACATAATTTCGCTTTGTCATGGAAAAATTACAAATGACGAACACAGAATGATGCAGGTCTTTATCACCTTACTGGATTAGTACACATCTCAGAAGTATCATGGGATCTGGTTCAAGATGTAAGAGACATCTTAAAAGATGGTGATCAAGTGAGGGTCAAAGTTATCAGTGTTGATAGGTGAGTTTCCTTGTATTTATGCTTCTTAAATAAATGGAGAATGAATAAAAGTACACATCAAAGATCACACATGAACAAAATTACCCATTAAAAATTTAAAACCCAACTATACACATGAATGATAAACAGTAATGCCAGTGTACACCTATTTTGCCCAACTAAGTCATTTATTTTTATGTCAAATAGTCTATGTCAATGATTTGAAATCGAAATAATCTTCTATTTGACATAGAAATAAATAACTTGGCTGGGTAAAATAGGTGTACACCTAAAATGATTGAAAGACTTATCTATGGTTACATCTAATCATCCGTCAAATGAGTTTTGTTACTGTCAAGGGTTTCACACGTGTCACATTCTCTCTATAGCAAATACTGTATATTGAGTGATGTGGCAATTGAGAGGATGTGGCACGTGTGAAGTATCATTGATGGTAACATAGCTCACTTAACAAATGGGTGGATATGACCAACGAACGGGCGGTATCTTTCATTTATGCAATTTAGTTTTTTTTTTTTTTATGGGTAATTTTGTCCACCACTTTAATGTATAATTTTGTCCATTCTTCTTCTAAAGGAATTTTATTTGTCATGGGAATTGCATTTTAACTTGTGAAGCTTGTTGCAGAGAAAAATCAAGGATTACACTGTCAATTAAACAGTTAGAAGAAGATCCACTTCTAGAAACACTTGACAAAGTAATACCACAGGTATGTATTTTAGTCATGTTACCTAACATTGTAATTCTTTAGAGACTTCTAAATACAGTATTTCAATTCTTAAAAGACTTACTTAATACTTTTTTTAGGCTTATAAATCCATCGCAAAATTCTTAAAAGACTTACTTAAATACAGTATTTCAATTCTTAAAAGACTTACTTAATACTTACCTCTGCCTTGTTTAAGTTATATTTTTCATGACTTCTTTTAGTTTAAATAATACATTCTATATTATAGGATGGTGTAGCTGATCTGGATTCTTCTAGTGATAGTGAAAGTGGTAGTATTGAGCCTCTTCCAGGGCTTGAAACAATCCTTGAAGAGCTAAAACAGGAGGAGGGGTATGTTTCCATGCATCATTGTCTCTTGTTTTGTATAAGTTATTTTTTTCTATTATAAAATAGAATAAATTTAGGTGTATATACATTCATATATCCATCCATGTGTTTTCACACCTAATTTGCCTATACGCCAAGCACAGAAATAATGAAGTCTATCACAAAAATTTGAGTCATAACAAAAAAACAAAAATTGTTTTTGTTGGGATGAATGCATGGATGCATGTACATGTAGTATTATCGTATAAAATATGTTTTTTCACATTAGAAATTTGTTATACAGATCATTTAATGTACTTAAATTTATATTGTATTTAAATAAATTGAGTCATGATATAACTGATCTTTTAAATATTTGAAAACATGCACTCAAGTTGTGCTAAAGCTACATATTCTTTTAAAGTTTCAGCATTTAGAGTTGAAAGTTTATGGTTTAGGCGGTTTAGAATTTAAGATTAAAAAAAAATATAATTTTACAAAAATAGGCTAATATTAGCTGAAAAAAATATGTGACAGAATTTATGAATGTGAAGAAATTTCTATTGGTATGATGATATTATTCATGTGACAGAATTTATGAAGCAAGAATAAGCCGTCAAGGATTTGAAAAACGGGTTGTCTCACAAGACTTGCAACTTTGGCTCTCTAATGTGAGTTTTCTTAAATAATTTTCATTTATCAAACTAGTGCTACGTTGTTCACATTTCTTTTTTTTTTCCTTCCTTTTTTTAATTTTTTTTTTATTTATCTATTTTTTGTAGGCACCTCCGGTAAACCAAAGATTTACCCTCCTTGCTCGAGCGGGAAGACAGGTAAAAATAAAATCTCTTTGTAGCATAAAGTCATACACAGCTTATCACAGACGTAATATCTTAGAGTTAGTTAAATAGTTAGAAGTCTGGAGTTTGAGCTTATCCTGATATAACTAAAAACAAGAAGGAGGAAAAGAATGACTCCATGTATTACTATAATCGTTTTGATTATAGTTAGCTGATTGTGACGCCGAAGAAAATGGAACTGAAACTTTTTTTTTTTTATGCCAAGAACAAATTGAACTTCTATCTAAGCTCCTTAAAATGCTAGGACTAACTCTAAACCAGAGTTACAAATGAATATAGATGAATGTAAAAATCTTAAATGTATTTTCTTCCTAATATCTCTCTGTCATGTCATGGCTTTTCCTCACACAACATATCAGCCTTTTTTTTTCTCATTAGGAATGAAGAAGAAAATCCTAAGAACCTAAGAAATGATATAGGAATATTCATATGCAGTGATTTCTCTAAGCTCTCCTGTGAGCTGCATAACCATATTGCAGCACCCTTGTCCCACTTGATTGTTATTGTGACTAGTTTCTTTTATTTATGTATAAAACATGATTTATAATCTGCAGGTTCAGGAGATACAATTGACAACGTCACTAGATCAGGACGGTATCAAAAGGGCACTACAACGAGTATTAGAACGTGTCCCTTGAATTGATTTTGATTCACTCAGAAACTCTCAAAATATATTGATTGTACAGTGATTTATTTGGCATCATATAATATATATATTTTACCAAAAAAAATATGTTCTAGTTCTTGTGACTTAAAAAGGTTCCTGTAGAGACACTCCATTTGCTACAATTCAGTTATATAATCATTCGGAATTTTGCCAATACATTTACCAACTCAGTTATATAATTGATTCAATTTACATCAGGAACACAAATTCATCTAAAAGTGTATATAAAATAGAACTTTGTCTGTCTGGATTAAGAGATATCCCTCCTCATACATATAATGTTATGAGTTATGGTGACACATACATGAAACCTTGTTTAAAAACTATACAAGCTCTGCATCAAAAGTATAGAAAAGATTGTAGTCTTCTTATTACATCTTCATCCGTATGATGATTGTTCAAACAAAGACCCTGGTGGCAGAAGGAGGTTGATCATTTGGAAGATCAACCTCTCTTAGAACAGTCTTAAGGCCTTTACCTCCACCATTGGCCAATGGATGGATTCCATGTTCTGGTCCTCTCATATACTCTCTGTTCTCTCTTTCTTTCTCATAGTCCACTCCCAAACGCTTGCCACAACCTACAGTGTACCAACCACAGATGATTCACCTTAATTATCATAATGAAAGAAAGTTGATAACTGTCATACAATTAATAGAGATATAAAAATCAGCAATGTTTAAGATGGTAGCAAGTAATCACAAATTCACAATTGCAATTTCACTTAATTTGCCACAATTGAGGTGTAAAGCTGGTTTATATGTAACTTAATGGCAGTGAAATCACAATATGTCAAACTCCAAAATCGTCCCTAAGATTAACTGTGTACATGAGATCCCAATTGCATTAGCAAAAATGCACCACACTAGTCCCTGAGTCCTTTGTCCTGTCAAGTTACTCGTTACCTAAATAGGAATAACATAGTGCATTTTTTTTAATAATCACATAGATAAGAGTAACTCGAAATCGAATGTGTAACTAGGAAGATCACATTAGAAGCATATGTTACAGATAAAATTTATCAATCAAGTATCTATTTTGTATATATACAATTTATCTATCAAGTATCACAAACATTAAGACCAGTTAATCGCAATGATAATAAAAGCATGAAGAATCTAAACAAAGAAACGAGAATATAAACCATACCTTGTACAAGCTCGTTGTTGACTTGGCCATCTCTGGTGAAAGCCATCATGAGCTGAGGCAACCCAAGAGGGAGAGAGTCACCTTTGTCAACTTGCCAAAAATGGTAAACCTTACCATAAGTCTTGCAAACTAACTCAAGGTCCCGGCGCTCGATGGGACCCGGGATCCCAGGCATGACGAGTAAACCGCTCTTGACTTCGTACTCGTGCGAGTGCCAAAGGCGCTTTTCCTCATCTGGAAGTGTCATGAAGAGATTCTCTGACACAATATACTCGAGGCCAATGAGTCTTGCATTGGCCTCGGGGCTATCGTAGATGAGGCACTGCCTCATCTCCTCATTCTGGTGCCCGCAGTAGTGGTGTGCCTCCACTTGGCGGGTCATGTCGTGAGAGTAGAAGTGAAATCTGCTTACAAAATTGCAAATTGGTTCATACATGAATATTCATGTTTAACTCTAGTTTATGGAGGTTGGGTTAGTTATATTCATGATACGAATTATTCGAACCACGATTACATAAACAAATTAACCAACATCATTCTTGAGATTAAAAGAAAACAATAAATCAAGGGTAAAATAGAAAAAAAAATAGAAAATCCAATAATCAACAAATGAATAATTATTTTCTAAAATTATTTAAAGACACATTTAGGGACCAACTTTTTTCTCTCATAGAAGAAGGGGATTGGATCGCAAAATCGGTTACTAAGTTTGTTGGCTGTTAAAATCGGTTACTACTTCAAGAGTTTCGTATTCGCTAAGCTAATGCGAGGAGAGGATAATAACCCAAAGTTAGTTATTTAACTTAATATAAGGTTCATAATTTTATTGATTTTTTTGTTGACAATAATTTTAATATTACTAAATTATTTTGATGGATTTTTTATTAGTCTTCTCCCAAACATTTTTTAATTGAATTATTTTGATAACATCTACCAACAAGCAGCGGCAGAGCTTGAATTAAATTTTTTTGGACAAAAATAAAATTATATAATACTATATTATTATTTATATTAACATAAAACATGTTAATGTATTGAACGTTATCCTTTTCTTAAAAAAAATTAATTCTTTGATTTTTCATCATTGTAAAGGTAAAAAATTGAATATATAAACTCTAAAGTAAGTAAAAAAGAATATAGTTAGAACAATATATAAATAATAAAAATTACCTTACGTATTGAATGTTTAATTTTTTCTAAACAACAAATATAAAATAATATTAAATTAGATGAATAAAAATGAATAGTGCTACGGAACCAAACCAACGTTAGAGAGCCATTAGGAAATCAATAATTAAGTTATTATTCAAAATTTATGAGTTATCATCCGTAACTCACCTATCCAAGATTAAGTTATCATCCAAAATTAAAAATTACCAAATTTTCCCAAGATGATGGGATGTGGAAGAAAAAATTTGCTTGAAATTTCATTCAAAAGTTATAACATATAAATTCTTTGATGAGCAACTTAGGTCTTCAATTTGTGGGTCGTGGTTTTTGATTTGTGGAGTGAACAGAAATTTTTTGATTGTTGAGAAATTATGATTACAAATTAACAACTAATAAGGTTTTTTTTTTTTTTTTCTGAAAGGACAATGTTTCTTTATTTTGAAATAAGATATATAAGATGATAACCTTAAATGAAATTTGTTTTTCAAATTTTAATTTTTAAAATTTTTAAGGCCTTAATGCTGCAGGTGATATATATAACAAAGGCCGATATTTATTAAATATTATGAATAAATATTATGATGACCTATGGGTTATGGGTGTGGGTGCGATATAGAGAAGTAAGGATCGAACACAGCTTCCTCTCAGATATTTCTCTAAGCATTCATTGAACTACTTGCATAGTTATACTCTTTTAGTACTAAATCTTTTACAAAAATCTTAGGGAACTAGTTAATGATTAATGATCCAAAATAATAATAATTGAGTGATTTTCATTTATTAATAAAAAAATTCTTATTTTCTTTGTTTGCCGTGATTTCGTGATTTTCATTATTTATATGTTTAAAATTTCTATGTTATATTTTATTATTTATATGCTTGCGTGTGGACTTAATGTAAAATATGGAGAAATTTATAATTGACTAAGTTAATGGTGGACGACTAAGTTTATGATGGACTGTGTGGAATATTCTCAAACGATGGTTGAAATTTTTTTTATTCTATTTTTGTTATTTCTTGTAAAATTATAATCACTCATTTAAGAATATTCTACTTGTTGGTTCACCATGAACCAAGTCCATCTTAGACAAAAAAAATATGGATGGATATGTGATGTATATAAATAACATTTTACTATTTTTAATTTTACAATTGTCCTATTTTAAATGATTCTAACATAAATTTATAATTAAGAAATTATATACTTTACAAATTTACAGTAAGTAAAAGACAATCAGATTTGCTTCTGGCGCTGAGCATCTTATACTAGCTATCTTATTTAAAGTTATCTTATATATGTAATCCTTATTTAATATTAAGGTTTATCTAATACTACATAATTCATTTTAGAGTTATTTTAATCTAATTTTCTATTGTTTCCTAATTAATGCTTTTTTTCTTATTAAAATTTGGTAAAATATTGTGTCATATACTCTCATGCTCGTAGGGCTGTCTCTTTATTTTTGGCTTTTAAAGAGTTAGGGTAATAGCTTTTAAATGAAAAATAATTTTATTTTCAATTAATTAAATTCAATTTTAGTTTAATATAATAAGACGTAATAGCAAAGGATCAATTATAATAATTTTATAACTTGTTAACTGTCAAATAAATTTATATACATGCGTATAAATTTTGTTTATTGAAAACTAATAATTTTGAACAATTTTGTTTTACCAAATAGTCATATTCTAACTCTTGGAGAATCTTTTGTGATTCTAAAAAATCCAATCGTGTTTTTAGAGTCACAAAATTACCAAGTTCCGGAAATTACAAGTTCATTCCGTCGAAGTATATAACATAAAACTACACATAAAAAATGATATATATAATAATGGAGGCAAATTAAAAGATTATGATAGAATTAAGATATGAATGGAGAGAGGGGGTTTAGTTAATTACGCGCAAAGATGTTGATGGATTTTGTTGATAGGAGAGAAGGCTTGGATGGCAGCCGTAGCGGTCTCCAGTAACGAAGTGGCGCTTCCTGTCGCCTCCCCCGGCACCTTATTACTACCATTACTGTTCTTCGACATCTTTTATTCTTTCAACTTTCTTTCATTCAGCTTTAGAGACAACAATTTTATATATTTATATAGCAGCTCTCACTCATCGCTTTGAGTAGTGCCATTAGTTAATTATTATATATTTTATGAATGAATACACTGAGTGAGTGAGTTCCTGAATAAGAAGAAGGAGGTGGCATTTGTCAAGTATGACTATGCTATTGTATGCATGCACATATACACGTACTTGACAGGTTTCAAAAGCATGGCATTGCCACCTTTTAATAACAATTGCTTACTATTATGTGTAATAAAATATTTTTTGCGCGTTGGACGGATGCGTATATCAATATCATATTTATTTTAAATTTTTTAAGATATTATTAAAAAAAGTAAAATATTTAAAGTTTGTAATAAATTTGTTACGTCTTATTTTTTATATTCTTTTTATATAGAAATTAAATTGAAAATATGTTGTTTCTTTTTTTTCTATAATTTTTTTTAAGTTGTTAAATCTTTTTGCAATCACCGTATGATAATGTATTTGATCAACTCCTCAAATTAGACAATTTGTCAATTAATTAACTTATACTTAATAAGAAAACTTAGTTATCCATTTATTAGGTTTAATAATACAATAATTCTATGTGAACAAGTGGTTTTGGCCAACCAAGTGCAACCAAGTGATTTATTTGTATGCTAAATAGAATATTATTTGGATGTAAAATAGAACTTTATTTATGTGCACTTTTTTATACTATTTTACACCTAAATAATCTTCTATTTAGCATACAATAAATCACTTGGTTGCACTTGGTTGGTTAACCACTTGTTCAAATAGCATTACCCTTAACAAAAATATAAATTTTTTTAATTAATAGCAAAATTTTCTTCCAATTTTTATTTTCCTTTCATTTTGAAAACATAATATTTCAAATTTTATATTTAAAATTTAAAAAACTTTTTTATGGTAAAATTCCTTTTAAAATTTTATATTCTTTCTTGTAAATTTAATGGTTGAAAATTTTAATTTGAAATTAATAAATTAAATTTTTATTCTAAATTATTATTTTATTTTTTTATATAGTCTTTCATTTAATGATGTATTTATAGAATGCGCTAAGATGATGACACATGTCAATTCATTGGAAAATAAAAGATTTGTATTAGATTTTTAAAGATTGAACACTTTTTTTTTCCCCGATAATTTTCAACTCACCAAAAAGATCCCAAAAGGAAGGGTGAGAGGTTAAGTACACACTACATTTATCAATCCAAACAAAATAACAACATGAACAAAAGACATAAAAACTCTTGATATCTTCCTGCTAGCATAACTCGCAAATCAAATGGCAAAAAAAATAACTTGGACACACTCATACTAAAGCTCTTCAATATTTGTAGCTTTCATGCACCGCATTCTCTCTTTCCATTCAAGTCTCCATTGGTTGTCATCTTTCTAATGGCCTGGTTGCATTAGTGTAAAAGTTAGCATATGATGGTAACACCAGCTCCAGTCCCGCTCTCTCTTTCCATTCAAGTCTCCATTGGTTGTCATCTTTCTAATGGCCTGGTTGCATTAGTGTACAAGTTAGCATATGATGGTAACACCAGTTCCAGTCCCGCCTATACTTTGCGGTCTGCTGCTCTTTCCATACATTCATTCTTCCATTGGTTGTGATTCCCAACTCCTCATACAATACACACAGCGCATTTAAAGTTTTTATCAATCAGTTTGCCTACTAGAACCATCCATCTATTATCCTTAATCACTTGCTTATATTAAAAAATTCAGAGTCCCAAACGCATAATATTCATCCAGCCGTACTCACAACCGTACTCACAGAATCAACAAATCCCATACAACACCATGCCTACGTCCCCACAATTTATAAATGAAGTTACTATCAAAACTTTCTTTTTTTTTTCAACCACACCCAAGCTCTCAGTGTTATTCCCTTCACGCATTTTTTCACCATTTCAACCTTTACCGTTCCCCTAGCTAATCTTCTAACATTCCAAAATAATACTTTATCTAAATTTATTTTTGTAGCTTGACCTTAATTTTCGGGTGGCTAGCATCCTTCCTTGGATGCACGGAGGTTTTCTTCCTTGCCTCTGTTTCTTCTGCTTCTGTTTCTCCTCTTTCCGATCAGATAGCTTATCGAGTATATGTTCCTCTGCACTACTGTCAAACATTAAACCACTCTTGTCCCATAGCTTCTTCGATTCAAACGCCTCAATCACGTCTTCATTGTCCCACGAATCCTCCAACTCCGATTCCTCCTCCACAAGCTCAACCCGATGAGTGGTATCACCAATCTCAGAATTTCCCCTTACCACTGAATCGTTCTGACTGCTTCCAGACAGTTGCTGACCCACTCCATTCACCTAGCGATCTCCTCCTCCAACCAGTCTTCGTAGCCGACGTCCTTGTTGATGAGATATAAGGTTTCATCGCTATCAGTGCTCGTTTTTTCTACACCCGCCGACTCCACAGCACAGTCATTGGGCAGGAAGCAACGTTCACCGACTCGTCTTTTCAAGGATCCCACTTCAGCAAGCACTGTCTCATTGAAACCCCACCTCACACCGCTCTGATTATTGGCCTCGTGAGGAGGCACACTCAGGTTGCCAACAACCCGTTCGGAATCAATCGAAACGCAGTCCCTCTCCCCAGCAACAGTAGGCGTCTCACACACAATCTCACATAGCCTTCGTGCCCTAGCATTGTCGTGTTGATGAGCGCCCACCGAGCAAGGGCCAAAGCCCGGCGGGTAGGGGCAAGAAGAGGAGGATAGGGTGTCACCAATCCCATTTGGCCCATCATTAACCGAACGCAGCCCATCCAATACTTCATTATTGAGGATCTGTTGGCAACAGCCCCAATTTGTAACAATCTGGGCCTCAATTATCATTGGATCCAAACCCGGATTTGATGGCCCAGTTTCCAGACCCGAGCACCAATCATATCCCAATTGGGCACACCAAGCAGGAAAATGTATCTTCGTTTGTTCTAACGGTTCATAATCAAGGTTTAGTCCCCCAACAATCCTCACATCAGCGTTAATAATCTGCATTGGGAACAGAATTGTGGCCGTCATTTGCAACGTGGGATGGTTCCCGATGTAAGGATGTCTGAGACTGCTGGGCTTCTGCCGAAGCCACCGTTATTCTCCTGTCTGCAACGTCCAACTCCATTGAAGTAGAATCACTATCTCTCGGATCACAATTTGGGTGTGCATGAATGCTATAGATTTCCGCCCCAACCTCCTTAACGTGAACTTCAAATGTTTGATTCTCTATTTTAATTGATACCCACTCATTAATAATCTCCCATTGATAGGAGTCAATCAAAATCCTACCAACAGTAAATGATTTTGGTACCTCCGTTCTATCATCAAGCATCAAAACCTTCCCCCATAGCTTAGCAACGTTTTCAAAATTTTTTGGGCATCACAGCAATATTGGCATGCCAATTACCTCAATCCATACCCTCCTTGATAAACACCAGAAAGTATTCCAGTGGTGTCTAACCTCATCAAAAACAGAGTGTAGCAGTTCATCCTCCATAGTCGAGTCACGAATTTCTGGACTAGAGAACGTAACAAGGCAACGATATGGTCCTACATCCCTTACCTCAATATTGCCCATCCCATTCCAATTTTCCAATAATACATTCATAGTCCTTCTCAGTTTGATCGGCTTGACACACACTCCCAATAGGCTTCGCTGCAATAATTGTCTATGATCTTCAGCCCAAACAGCCACCACCTCCTTTCTTCGATGTTCATCTGTAATCTTGTCTTCCTTATGACTCCTCTCCTGCTTCCCACTGTTTGCGGCCTTCACTACTGGTTCCCACTTCTGAACCACTCGTCTCCCGTGTCTGGTAGTAGGTCGCTGCATTCGTAGTGGTTTCAAATGCTGGTTATAATCCTCACTTCTTGATCCAGATAAGGTAACCATCAATTTGTTACCCTGCCAGGACATTCCATTTGTATTCTCCACAGCCTTCAACGCACCACCGAGTCCGTTGAACCTCACGAAAGCAAAGGTTCCTCTCTTGTTCTGCCTAGTCTTCCTGGACACGTAGATATCCACAATGAAACCATTCTTCCCAAAAAACTTGTACAACTCTCTCTTTGTTATACTTTCTGGCAGGCCATCCACAATGACTGCATGTGATTTCACCCTCCGGGTCCGATGTGAGTCCCCGACACCCCACCTCCGAACACCTTGTGCACACCCACCCCCACACCCCCCCCCCCCTTATTTCTCCCTCCGGCGAAGCGGATCCCTCACCATGTATCCGTCTCTCAACTCTCCACCGCCCTCTCACACCACTCTCTCTCTCATGTTTTGGTTAGTTTATTCAAATATCGTCAATTCAAATACTGAACACTTGTCATATATATATAAAGACCATTTACTATTGAATTTTTATATAGTTTTTATATAGTGGGGATTTCCATGCATTATAATTTTGGAAAAAAAATTTCACCTTTTTTAATTAATAATTAATTAATCAACAATAATATAATAGATAAATAAATATTTTTTAATAGTTACTTAACAGTACATGAAAATATGATTTTGCTTATTTGTTTAGATTAAGAGAAGTACTATATAACTCGGATTATCCTATTTACCTATTAAAATTAGTCAATAAGATTAATTATTAGTGTATAATACACGTTAAAATATAAAAAACATATTAAAAATAATAAAATTATACATATATTCATATATAAATAAATAATGATAAATTTTAATATGCAAATAAAATTGTTGATATAATTAATATAATTTATTATCTTTTAATATGTTAGAGTAATGCTAAAAAAATAATAATATAAAATTATCATATTTAATTTAATATCTATAATATATATAATATTATATATAACATTCATAATTATATATTTATAATATATAAAAAATAAACCGTTTTGCTACTTTTTATCATTTGTCAAACATTTCATTCCCATTTGTTAACACTCTCTTCTTTTTTGTTTTTTGGTGTATGAACTAAAGAAAAAAAAACAACTAGCTTATTGATAGGAGTAAGATCTTCTATAGGTTATAATTGTAGAAATTAAAAAGAAATTAGAAGAAAATTTGAGAATTAGAGGAAAATTAGGGAAGAACAAGAAAGAGAAAAATAATTTCATGAAAGGAATTCCACAAGAGAAAAGAAATAACAATTTCATTGATAATTTGCATGCTTGATTACATATTTTTTCCTATTATTTATAGTAAACTAACCACTTTCTAGACTATTTTAAAGACCAATTAATCTTGGTGTACACCTCTTTTTTGTGTACATCTCTATCCAAGTTCTAACGAACAGATTTTTACTACTAGAACAAACATGTTTTTAAAAGCAAACGAACAGGTTTTTAACCTGTTCATGTCAACTATAAAACATGTTCGTTATATATATAAATTTCTATTTATGCACGAACAGAATATTACTACTAGAACGAACAGATTTTTAAAAGCAAACAAACAGGTTTTAAAACATGTTCGTTATATATATAAAAATATATTCGTTTGGGACTTGGATAGAGATATACATCAAAAGAGGTGTACACATAGCATTCTTGTTTAAAGACTATTCTAAATTAATATTAAATTCTAAACTTCTACATGTATCACTTATGCTACTAGGACCTACTAGGAGAATTACTATAGAAAAGATTGTCAAGCTCATCACCCGAAACATTCCGCAAGCAATATTCAATGCCAAAGTGTGCTTCCTTCTTACCTAAACAATCAACAAGGAAATTGACTTCCTTATTAATTCAAGAGAAATTAACTTTCCAATTTTTGCACAACAAATTCTGAATTTTAATCTGGAAATCAAATCAGCATCACTAATTAGATGAGAATTATTGATATTCTAAAATTGCTGAAAAATATCAAACGAATTAGTTTCATAAATGATCTTTCTACAAATCCATTTATTAACCCTCTAAATACTAAATACTAATTATTAAATTTTAAACTTAAATTTTTTATTTAAAGAAAGAAATTATTCATTATGTTTAATAAAGGTCCAAGTTGTAGCACAGCACATGGGTAAAAACTGGAATTCTCAACTGATTAAAGACATAAAACAACATTAAAAATAAGAAAAGAAATGTGAGTTATTTTCTGGTGGTGTCAGTAACAGCTTCATGTCGAGCAACTTCTATGATTTTAGATGGAATAAATTGGCAACCTCAAATATTAGTGCATTTCTTGCTCCCGGGATGTGCCAAAATTTTAAATCTTAATAGTGTAAAAATATGAAATCAATTCAAAATGTTAGATATCATTCGTTTTTTTTTTTTGGGCGACTTGATATCATTCCGATTTAAAACTCAAAATAATTTCCAAAATTTGTACTTGAATTTAAATTAATCCATAAAATTTATTGCAAGTCAAAATAGTCACAAATTTAAAAATGTAATTTATGTTGGCCTCTTTTTTTATTTTATTTTGATGGAGATGATAGAAGTGATTAACGTGAATTATATTTTTAAATTTGAATATCAATTTGAATATAATAACTGTATTTAAATAAGTGATTTAACCAATTAAATTCAATCAAATCATTTATTTTTATACTAAATAAAAGACTATTTCAATATTAAATAAAATTTTATTTAGGTGCTGTTTTTATATTATTTGACATCGAATTAATATTTTAATTAATATAAAAATAAATAATTTGATTAATTTTGGTTTGCTAAAATCATTTATTTAAATAGCATTATCCATTTGAATAATTATAAATTTAGGAATCAGCTTGGATTTAAATTTAAATATCAAGAATCATTTTAAATTTTAGCTGGCAATATTCATATCAAATAGTTCCAACAAAATAATATGCATGAAAGCTAGAAAGAATATTTATTTATTAATCTTTATTTTGGAAATGAAAAAAGAAAATATTTAATTTAACTAGATACTTACAAATTCAAAATTAATTGGCATATGTTTCATTGCACGTTGCAAAACATGCGTTCATCTTTAGCAAGTTATCCCAATAGAGTACTTTGCATAATTCAACACAACGTTTCAACCTTTTTAGATCAGATGCAATATAATAAGATGGAGACCAAGATTGTTCAAAAATAGTAGTGGCATAAAATTTAACCATGATAAAATAAATAAGTACTCCAATAATCAATAGTGTTAATGCATGTGTCACGCCGTTTCCAACCATAATATATATATGTCTCTTCACTACAATTTTTCCTTCTTGAAATCTCAAATTTATGATAGAGGGCTTATTTATATAAATCTTTCTTAATATACCATCAAACTTTTCTTCTTCTTAATATAAGTGGTTGAAATTTTTTTATACGTTATTATTTTTGTTGTATTATGTTATATAATTCTTGAACTAGGTTCTTCTCTTAGTTGGTGTAACCTTCTCGTTGAAAAAGTACTCTTTTATTATAATATTTTATTAATCTGTTACCTTTTCAATTCAATAAATTTTGAAAACAATATAATCATTATTTTATATATTACATAAAATTGCTATTTGATTTTATACAGCAGCTTATATGATATACTGACGTGGAGTGGTACAAAATATTAAAAATTGGCTACAAAAGAAGTTGACAAGTTACAAACTTCAAAGAAAACAAATAAATTAAAACCATTGTCATTCAATGTATTGCACAGTAAAATATGAGATGATGAAGACAACAGATGATAGTGATGGATTTTTTATTTTGATAAGTAAAAAAAAAATTCATATTTACAACGATGCACACCCATAGAAAAAAATTATGAAAATACACCACCATTAATTTTCTGGTCGTCAGGGATGATGAGTTGTTATTACATGTATCTTATTTCTCTTGAGCAGGAGTAGATCCAAAAAATTAACTCTGAGGGAAGAAAAAATATGATTGGAAATAGTGATGGGTCCAAACATCTTATAAAAAAATTGAAAATTAAAAGTTTAAAAATACAAATATTTTTCATATATTTAACAACATTAATTTTTTGGTAAGTTTTAAGATGAAAAAATTTTGACAAGAAAAAAAAATAAATTACTATATAAATATTTAACTTTATCTTAAAAATTTAATAAAAATAAAATAAAAAATTCTCTATATCATAGTTGTCAAAATAAGATAATTTTTATTCTATTCGTTTTCATTAAAATGTACCTATTTTTTTATTAATTTTAATAAAAAAAGTTAAGTACCAAAAAGATAAAAAGTTTTATTAAAAAAATAATTTTATATTTTAATATCATTTATAAATAAAAATAGTTTTAATAAAGATATTCATTTTAATTCTTTATTATTATTATAAAAAATATAACATATATATATATATATAATATTAGTTTTTCTAATATTTTTGACATATGTACTTAAAATAAATTAATAAATACAATATGTAAAATATTTTTATATTAATAAATTATTTACTTAATATGTTTAGAAAAATTAAAGTATGTTTTGTATTATAATATAGGATGATTTTTCCGTATGTCAGGAAAATAGAGTGAAACATCATATGCCAACTATGACCAGATTTTAAGGTTTTGTTTATCTTGTAGTGAAACATTAAAGTACAATTATAACCCTATTATTGATGTTATAAAGTAAGAAATGCCCTGCGTAACATTAATGCATGAATGCAGAGACCAACTTGCTTAGAGCCTATTCTCTTTATTAAACTACATATTATATTAGATAAATTTTAAAAAAATAATATTAGTTAATATTATATATTA